>PVJA010013105.1:16720-39109 GCA_004027025.1 Myocastor coypus
ATATATATATATATATATATATATATATATATATATATTAACAGACATATTACAATTAATTCTCCTCAAACCAAGCCCCTCCCTTTGAACATGCTCCATGCTCACCCCATCATTCTCATTACTTTCTGAAGTGGCTCTGGAAGCCCTCTTCTGTGAGTATCTTTATGAAGTATGAACAAAATACTGTGAAGGCTGTTGCCAAGTGCCATCCAGTGGGAAGGCAGGTGTGTAAGACTGTTATGTGTTCTTATCCACTTTATTGAGCATATCTGGTGCAGTGGGACTTCTTGCTCTCTATCAAATTAAAAAAGACCATGAGACCTGGTGTACCATGCCCACCCCAAGCCCAGGGTGCTCTGAGACAGTGATTGAGATTGGGCGTGGTGGCATGTGCCTGTAATCCCAGTGCTTGGGAGGCTAAAAACAGTAGGATCCTGAGTCCAATCTGTGTAGTGAGGCCCTGTAGACCCTGTACTAAATACATAATAAAAAAAAATGACCATGAAAGGTAAGTATTTTGAATTGATTCAGGACATTGTGCTAGTCACGACAGTACAAATAAAGATATTCATGAAAGAGGATTTCCAGAAATACTTCAGAAAGTGGCAAGAATGATTGGATACATGTGCTAGAGAGTGACTGGGCATGGTGGTGCACACCTGTAATCGCAGCACTCAGGAGGCTGAGGCTGGAGGATGACTGTGAGTCCAAGGATAGCCTGGGTTACAAAGTGAGTTCAAGGTTGGCCTGAAGTGCATAGTGAAACCCTGTCTTAAAAACAAAAACAAAAAACAGAACAAAACTAGGAAGCAAGCAAACAAACACAAAGCCTTAAACATTCACCATAATCTTTTCTTTGTGTGTGTGTGTGTGTGTGTGTGTGTGTGTGTGTGTGTGTGTGTGTGTGGGGGCATGCGCACCGCACTGTCAGATGTATTTAAGATCCACTCTCCAGCTGGCCCCTCCTCTTGTGTCCGTCCCTTCCCAATAGTGTGATCAGACTATTATCTCTCAAGTGGATCAATCTACTGATAAATTAGAGCTTTTATTATCCGATCAGCTCCCCAAAGCCTCTCAGCTTGAAGCCTTCAGCAATGGGCCTTTTTGGGGAATGTTTTGGATCCCAACCACACTGCTATGCATACTGAAGTTCCTATTATCCTTAGGGCTGTGGACACAGACTGCCTGATGTGGGTAAGGGTTCATTTCAGATACTGATAGGAGTAGGCACATGCTTACAACTCCATGTTAATGCCCCAGATCTATCCAGAACCCAGGTGACTGAATCTCAGAGAATAGAATTTCTGAGTAAAAATATCTCCTGAGTTCATGGGAAAGGTTTTCATAAACTGTGATGATAGGAAAGAGTGAAATCAAATCTTGCCCCAGGCCTGGCTCTGTGCTTTTGTTGGGATAGATATGCAAGGGAGATCATCTAAAGGGGAATTTTGAAGGTTGTATGGTGAAGACTGTCTGAAGGAAGCCTTGGAGGAGGGACAAGAATCCTATTTCAAGATGTGTATTTCCTATCTTGTCAAAGGCCCACCTTCCCTCTTGGAAGTGCGAGAATGAAAAGAAGCAAAGCATCTTCAGGAGATCTGGGCTTTGAGATCTGTGGCGGTCCATTTCCTTCCTGAGCTTCTGCTACAGAATCAAGAAGTAAGTGCATTTAATTTCCTACAAATTCTGAAAGGAACAAAGACAGGAATGTGTTAAAAATGCAATAAAGTGTGCTGAGGAGATAGCTCATGTTATGGTTTGTGTCTTGTCCCCCCAAAGCCTCATGCAATGCCGGGGTGGGGACTTCTAGAGTTTGAGACTTGACTCATGATCTAGTGGGATTATGTGTTTTAGTACTGCTGGGACTACGGGTTTTAGTACTGCTGGGATTATGGCTGTGGCCTGAGGCAAATAGCCTGAGGCAGAGAGCCTGGATGTAATATAAGAGAGACAGAGAAACAGACTCTGCTGCTCTCTGTTGCTCTCTGCTATCCTGGTTGGTTGGTTGCCTCTGTCACCATATTGTTGCTGTTCTGCCACCACAAGCTGCTGCTCCTTGCCATGTGTGAATCTGCCTTGGAGCCAGCCCAGTATGGACTGAAACCTCCAGTAACTTTGAGCTGAATCAACCTTTCTTTCCTTCATTTTGGGTGTCACGAATTTGTCCCAGCAGTGAGAGAAGAATAAGACAGCTTGGCTCTCTTAGTGCCTGCCTGGTAAGCATAAAGACATGAATTTGATCCCTGGTGATACATGCCATGCCAGACCCAGAACTAGGTATAGTGGTACATGCTTGTAATCTCAGCACTGGGGAGGCTGAGACAGGAGGATCACTATGAGTCTGAGTAGCATAGTGAGACCTGGTATCAAATAAATAAAAATTATAAAAAATATAGTAAAGCAACAAAATTTAGAAAAAACATCTGTGAAAAGTTTGATTTGCATTGCTGACAAATACCTGAGTTAATTAACTTAGAAAATAGAAAAGGTTTCTTTGTACTCACAGTTTCAGAGGCTCTAGTCCAGCAGCAGTTAGGCCTGTTGCTTTTAGGTGGGACAGCACATTGCTGTGGACAGGGGAGGGCTGGGATTCCACAGGCCCCTCCAGGGGCACCTCAGCAATCTGAAGATCTTCCACCCAGCTATGACTCTACAGGGTTCCTCCAGTTCCCCATAACACCACTGGCTGAGGTCCAAGTCTTTATACATGGGTCTTTGGGGGAACTCCAGATCTAAACTACCATAAGCGCATTACAATTTTGGAAACTGAGTGAGTCAGCAGATGTTAATGTCGGCCTTTGCAGTGCTTGCAAGGAGGTGGAGTGTTTTCACATAGAGTTCTCCAGTTTAGACCGAAGAGGATCATGAGGCCACCATGTTATTACAGTTGGAACACAGCAGTCCCTCCTTACAGGACAAGAACCAAAACCTTTTGTGAGTGCTGAGTCAAGAGAAAAGGGCCAACTTTTCAAGTAGCCAAAACAGTGTTTGTTAAAGCTCATTAAATACAGAAAAATAAAAAAGTCTGGTCTTTCTGTTTGTATTTCATCCTTCAATTTCCAGAACCACCATCTAGACCTGCAAGTCCCTTGTTGCCCCAGCCAGCATTTCAACTAGATTAGTAACATTGTATCTTGGAAATACGAATTGTTTCTTGGAAGTGAGTCTGACATTTGCTGGTACAGTGCAGTTTAAATTCTCCCACAAGAAGCCCAGATGCAAACTTGGGTTGGTTGGTTTATTTGTGCAGTGACATTAAGAAGCAACAATGAGGATGAGGAAGGGAGGAAGATACAGGAGAGCAGGAGAGTCCAGGGAGTGTCAGGAAGGCCAATGCTATGGTGAGCAGGCTCCATTCTGCACTGAACCCCTGAGAAGATTACAGAAAAAGAGTCTCACTCAAAGGGAGAGATTCTGTCCATGCATTGGAGGCCAAGATGGGCTCCTTGGGCTTGTTCCCCAAAATGGTTTGTGGTAACTTTCTCAAGGTATCTGGCAACTGGAAAGGAATAAAGATTGCAGTGGAACCGACCCCTGAGAACAGCACAGGTCCAGGATTTGAGGCAGGACTCTCTCTGCTCAAGGAAGCTTTGAAAGACAGACTGAAACACAAAAACATCTAAGTATAGTGGAAATAGCACTTTTGATGGGAATTGTGACATTGTGTGACAGATGTGGCCTTGATCTCTAGCTGGATGGCTTTGTGGAACTATTACAAAACCCTGGGGACAACCTGGCCTGTTGGCTGTGATGAGAATGGCCACCTTCCTCCTTCTGACTTTATTGATTGTGTCTGCAGTGGCACAGATGAATGCCCAGCTAGGTAAGGAAAATATTTCAGTAAAAGATCTTCTGATAATCAGTAGAACAAAATAAGACAAAAGCAAATAATCACACAAATATGTTGGTAGTTGGCTGGAAACAGAGTTAGAAATGGGATAGATTAATTTACCTAGAGGTGATAGGAAACTTTTGGGTAACGACATTATCTTGATTGTTATGATGGTTTCATGTATGTATGCATATGTTAATGTTGGTCAGTTTGTACCCCTTAAACATGTGCAGTTCATTGTGTCAATTTTATTTCAACAATATAATAAATTAGTTTTTTGGAGACAAGATCTTGCTATGTATTCCAGGCTGGCTTTGAATTCACTATATAGCCTAAGACAGTCTCAAATGCAGAGCAATCTTCCTGATTTAGCCTCCTACTTGTTGAGATGATGGGCGTGCATTACGATGTGTAGCTTTATAAAATTAATTAATGGAATGAAATAGTTGTTCTTTTGGAGATTCTTAAAATTTAGCTATTCAAAACAACTTCTAAATCAGAATCAAGTATTAATTTTCCTAAATCCCATTTAAGTTAGAGAGAACCTTTTTTTAAAAAAAGATTATACTCTGGTAAGTGCAGGGTCCTGAGTTCAATCCCTGGTACTGCCAAAAAAAAAAAAAAGATTACTCAGTTTTATCAATCTTTTTCCAGTGTGGTCATCCTTAGGTAATGAAGGAACAGCATGGTTGCATTTTGTGTTTTCGTCATGATGTGCCGCTCTATTTGAAATTGATATCTCATATTTTACATTTGCGATTAGCTGGGGCTGACAACATCTTGGGGGATGCATTGACCCTGAACCCTGCACCCCTGCACCCCTACAGGCAGCACTCACATTCACTTCTCTCCCTGAGAATAAAAACTTCTAAGGGGTTGCCGGAAACACATGCACCTTGAAATAAGATACCAAGTCTGTATCTCCTCAAAAATTAGGCCAAGCTCTAAAACTATAATTTGACCATCTTAAAAGAAGCAAGTCTCATTTCTGAGACCTTATGGGGAATTTAATATCCAGCTAAAAGAAATGGATCAGAATCTACTTGAATGGGCAGGAGGAGGCTGCTACCTCAGCTCTTTTTATTTTATTATTTTATTTTATTTATTGGATACAACCTCTCACTATGCAGTTCAGACTCATAGTGATCCTCTAGTCTCAGCTTTTCTGGTGCTGGGTTTAAGGCACACACCTCTACTCCCAGTTTCCAAGGTCAGCACAGCATGTGGTACCTGGGACCAGACTTGGGTCCTTGTGCTTGCCAGGCAGGTGCTTAGACCACTGAGCTATCTCCCCAGCCATCTAATCTCTTTGGCCACAGTTTTCTAGCTCAGAATATTAGTTTATTGTCTAAGATCATATTTAATAGTGTTTCTTATACTGTACTTTTGGAATTGGTTGCTCGAAGCCACTGTGCAGCTCATTGTTAACCTACCAAATACAGCTGTATTTTTGTTCCAAATGTTAATATTTAATCAGCTCTAAGGTGAAACTCAAATGTAATTCATTAAGCAGCTTGGTGTTGAGTCAAATGTAACGGACATGAAAAATGCCTTTTCATTAGTGTCCATTGGCTTCATTGGTTCAAGAATTCTGGCTCTGATGGAATGAATAGCAAAATTATTCTCTGTTCAAACAAACTGAGTGTGTCTGAGTAAAAATAAAATAAAAGCCAGGAGGCTTTCCAATTGCCTTTCACTAATTGTGATGTATTGATTTTCTATGCTACATTAATGTCTACAAAGCTCTCCTTTGGCTAATCCAAAAGATAAATGAATTTAATGAAAGTTTTTATTTCAAAGTGTGCATAAAAGTAAAGGTTGATCGAAGACACACATGAGTGTGCCTGTGCACACACAGGCGCACAGAGAACATGGAGAACAAGACAGTGAATGTCGTTTAATTTTTATATAAGTAGTAGCACAGCCCACCATTAAGAAATCCTTTGTATGGCTAGGGATTTGGCTCAGAGGCACAGTGCCTGCGTGGCAAGTGCCAGGTCTTGAGTTTGATCCCTGGGGTGGGGGGAGAGGGAGGCTTTGTACACAGTTTTATGTCCTTTGATTATCAGGTTTGCAAAGTTAGTCTTTTGGAAACTAACAACTACATTTTTAAAATAGCTGTATGTTGGAAATAATAGTAGTTTGGATTCCCTATGTGTCTGTTAGATCTAGTAAAAAAACCACACAGTTCAAATTATGCATAATTGTATCACATTTATGCAGCTTTTTTTAGTCAATGAAAGTAGCTAGGAGTGGTGGCACATGCCTGTAAATGCAGTCCCAGCATGCTGAAGCTGATGCAGGAGAGTTACTGCAAGTCTAAGGCCAACCTGGGCTGCAATGGCGAGTCTCTCTCTCTCTCTCTCTCTCTCTCTCTCTCTCTCTCTCTCTCTCTATCTCTCTCTCTCTCTCTCTCTCTCAAAATTCAATAAATGGAAGAATGGAAGGAAAGAGGAAAGAAAATTATTCTCAGAATTCTCGAGGCATGTTCTGTACCATATGCTGGTAATCACTGCTTTATGTTTAATTATTAATTTTCAGCAGTTTAGAGGACATCTTAAAATTGAACTATGGGCTTTGTTAAGTTGCAAAAATTCTGCATTCTGTAATGGTGACTGCTGCTGTAAATTTCTATCCTCAAGTCCCAAGAGAGGTGCACACATTTTTTCTCTTTTACTACCTTGCACCCAGGCTCTTCTCTTTCATTTCTTGCAGTAAGGTTTGCCAGATTCTATTCCAAAGTTCGGATGTGGCCTGATGCTGCTTTTGTATGGACTGTGAGCTAAGAATGAGTTTTACATTTTTAAAGAGTTAAAAAAGAAAAAGTAATAGCTTCTTACATGTGAAAATTATATTAAGTTAAAAATTCAGTATAACCCCATAGACTCTGTACTAAATACAAAAAAAAAAGTTCAGTATATATAACTAAAATTTTATTGTGGGTATAGCTGCATCTATCTGTCTATGTTCTACAGTGGCAGAGTTCAGTGATTAGGACAGAGACATCATGGCTATAAAGACTAACAATTTTACTATCTATCTGGCTTTTACAGAAAATGTTGGCTGAACTGTTATGGGTCATAGCAAAAATTTTAGTGAAGGTTAATACCTGATGTCCAAAGAAGGAGGGAGGATGAGAATGAGACAGAGGAGGGAGGAGGAGGAGAGAAAGCGGGGAAGACACATACACATAATCTTAGAAAAAAGCCAATAAATCCTCAACTTTCTCTTTTAGGTGTTTCTTCATGTGTAAATGTGTACTTTTCCCTGGATGTTTAGAAAAAACTCTTTCTTTCTTTCTTTCTTTCTTTCTTTCTTTCTTTCTTTCTCCTTCTTCCTTTTGTTTATTGTTGTCTTCTTGAGACATGGTTTTGCTCTGCTATGAAATGCAGGCTGCCCCCAAACTTGCAATAATCCTCCTGCCTCTGCTTCCTGAGTGCTGGGATTACAGGCCTGCTGCACCATCCCTGGCTAGATGTTTACTGATTATTTTGAATTCACGGCTTTCCATGTAGTGGCACACAGGTAACTTGGAAAGAGTTGATGTACTCATGCTTTGGGACCAGAAAGCACTGGCTTTGACTCACCATTTTGCCACTTATTAAATGAGGATTGTCTCTTTAGTACTTCTGTTGGCATCTTTGAAGCCTTCAACTATGGAATGAGAATAACAGTGATATTAATGGAAAAGTTGCAAAAAAACAAAAAACAAAAAAGCCCAAAAACAAATGTAAAACATGTGATACAGCCTCACACCCAGCAAGGGTTTATCACTGTAGCTGTTATTTATGCTAACTGGATGAAAGGGGAACTCTGTCCTGTACAGCAGTGGTTTTCACTCTGGGCACCCATTAGTCCTTCACTAGTTCAGATATGCACTGTTGACTTCCCCTTGAATTTTGCTGCATTTTTTAGAGCCTTCAAACACGTTTAAAAATCACACTGCAGAAAGGGACTTGAGGGATATCTGTGTAGGAACCCCTGGTGATTTTTGACAAGGTCTTGGGAGTTGATGACATTCAGGGAAAAGGAGGTTTCACAGTGCTCTTCTTGATCCATTAGGCATGGGTCATTAGCTCAGCTTAGGAGCACAATGAGACATTGTGGGAGTCTGTGCTATCTGCAGCCCACAATGAGCCCATTCTTGTCACTACAGACTCTTCACATCTCAGTTCTAAGAATTGCAGTGACAGATGACACTTCATTTCAAAGAACAAGCTGAACACACTGCTCTCTATGAAGACATTAACAAATGTACTTTTAAAGTATTTCCATGTGGGACAGTTACGATTAAAAAAAAAAAAAAAAGAAAGCACCATGTGCCGTAATGCACTGTTGGAGTTTCAAGTAGAGGAATATTCTGTTAATTCCATACTACTGACCTTGTGCTTCCACAAAGCTTTGCCACAATGTCTGTGTCTTCATCCACGTAGGTGCCTAAGTTACCGATAAGGTGCATCAGTGCCATTGCCCACTGGGCCAATGACATGTACAAAAATCACACAGATGTGGCTGGTACCACCTTTAAACTTCTCATCATTCCTTTCTTGTTGAACAACTTCCCGCAATAAACTGTAGGTGGGGTTATCATTCTATCTCAGGATCCATATGAAGGGGAAAGCATAAGAGAATTCAACCAACTTCAGCCACATTTTCCTAGAATAAAATGAGGCTTACAACTATTGGACAGTATGTAAGTGTTGGGTATGTAAATGCTCCTGGAGTTAATTCGATGGGCAATGTTGAAAATAAGGCTGGAAAACTCATTTACTTTCTTAACTAATAATGTTAGCCTGTAGACTAGATTGTTGGTTGCTGCTTTTAAAAAGGAGTCAGCCACAAAAGCAGAGTAATTGTATTTTGCCTGTCAAATTGTCCAGAAGGAAATTCATAAATGGTGTATGAAGCCTGCCCTTGTCCGTATGTTTTTCTCCATCTAGTGGGGACACATTTCTTCAATGTCAGAGTCTGTTTGTGCCTGATGAGCAATACCGCCACACAATCTTCCAAATCTCAGTGTTGTATTGATTTTCCTCCTGTGTGTCTTTACCTGCTCTGAACTTTTTAGATTTTAGTCTAGGCAATTAGCATTTCCTCTTTGCGTTTGCACTATGAAGTAAGACACCTCTGAATAGAAAACTCTTCAGTGCCTCAAGCCAGGGCTTGTGTCTTCAGGCCCTTTAGTCCCAGATTCACACTGACGTGATACCAGAGGCAAGGGCCAGGCATGAGGGTAAATAAATGCGACATAGACATTTCAAGTTCAATATGCCTGAGATTGGATTGCTTCTCGCTCAGCCTAAGATGTCTTGTTTCTTGCCTAAATGCCATTTTTTTGGGGAATTGATGTATCCACCCCTACCCCTATTATCAAACTGTTGACTTACTTTTGCTCTCTTTTCTTTTGATGTCTTGCCTGTAGCCAGTGACAACCCTATCATTTCTACTCTGTATTATTTCTGTCTCTTGTCACAACCCTCGTTATAGACATTCTCATCTCATGCTTCCTCTGTGGAAGAATTTAATGGCTCAATTTCTCTGGTTGTGTCTTTCCCCTTCTTTTTCTTTTTCTATGGTTTTGGGACAGGGTCTTACTATGCAGCTCTGATTCATAGTGATCTTCCTGTTTTCAGCCTCCTGGGATTACAGGCATGCAGCACCATGCCTCACTGTGGTGGCTAGCATGGTACTCCAGGAGTTCTAGGGCCATGTGGCATGTGGTACTGGGGATCAAATCTGGGTTCTTGAGCTTGCCAGGCAGGCACTTAGACCACAGAGTTATCTCCTCAGCCCAAAGCTCACATTGATAACATGACTCAGAAGATCCCACATGGTCTAGCCTCCACCTACTTCTTTTTGGTATCTGGAGTGGAACTCAGGACCTCAAACTTGACCAGCAAGTGCTATGCCCCAACCCCCCACTTATTTCCATGGATTCTTCACAGAGCTACCTTGTTCTCCATATTTCTTCCCACCTTGGCCTTCCCTCGGCCCTTCTAACTTGCCAGATGCCCCTACTGATCTCCAAAGCTTTGCTGGCACATGTCTCCTCACCTTAGGCCTCAAAACCTGAGGCTTCTCTAACTCCTCTGCAGCCCAACTATCTTGGGTGAAGGAGCTTCCCTTGTTACCTTTTTCAAGTCTGTTATTTTTCTTCAGTGGGCTTCTTTACTGTTGCTCTGTCTATGTGAGAGTAGTATTAGTTTGTCTTTCTCTTACCAGCTGGGATCCAGAAAGAAAGTGCTACTTTTTCTTGTTCACTGCTGTTTCTATGTTACTGTGGTGAGAGCCTGGCAAGGTACAGGTCCTAAATTTATATAAAATGCAGGGGTTTTTCAGGACACTAACTACAAAATTAAATTACCATTTCATTTTGATTAATTCAGGCACATTCTACCAAACGATATAATTGAAATAGCTCACTGTTTTTGACCCTTAATAAACACCTGATAAAAATCAGAGGTGGTCACAATTGTCACCATCACCATGATCTCAGGTTTCTTCCTCGATTCTTGCAAATGACACAGAGGAGAAAGAAGCATGGATTGTTAGATAAAAAACAGGAGGTTTTGAATCTCAGTTAAATGTGAATTTCAGAGAAATAACAAGTAACTTTTTAGTGTAAGTATATCCTGTGTAATATTCAGCATGTATTTATACTAAATAATTTTTTATCTGAATTTAAAATTTAAATAAACATTCCATATTTTTGTTTGCTAAATGTGGTAATCCTACTACAAGAAAGCATCATTTGAATTGAATTTGAATTTTCAGATTGCCTAAAACAGTCTTCACCGAAGTCTAACTTCAGTAACTTTTATGGCTATATCAAAAGATAACAATGTCTTGGGGGCCTGTATAAGTGGAATTTTTCACCATTTTTAGTTCATTGTTCTTGAGTAAGAGTTAGGACAGTGGTTCGAAGAAGGAGCAATGCTTTGTTAATCACTAGAGGAGCAGATGAAGTTGGAGTGAAAACTGACTGTCCAAGTCCTCTGTGCAGGTGCCCATTCTATGCAGCCAAATCAGCCACAGTCATGTTTGTCTGACTCCTCGGCTTTCTGGAACCAAGGCTTACTTCAAATGACTAAAAAATAAAAATAAGTAAGCAAGTAAGCAGCTATGTATACAGTTGTATCTTTAAAGTTTTTGGTATTTTTCTTTAACTTGTTACCCTATAATTGAAGGATAAGTTGATAATTTTCCATAAATTATCTAAATGGTAAAAATATGCTTCTTCGTTTTCTGTGTTAAGTCAAACTTAGCACTGAATTTTAAAAACACTGTATAGAAGTATATTTATTTTAGGATTTCTGTCTCAAAATATATTTAGGTATTTACTTACAACCCTATAATGTTTATTTAGAGTGTAATATTTTGATAGGATTTACTATTTATGGCAATAGAAAGTATAACACTTAACTTACAAATTTAATTTGATAACATGCTTAACACTTGCCTTGAAGATTAAATGTAGTGAGATTGGTAGTATGATATCACTAAAGTGAGAGGATCTGATTCTCAATGTAAACACTCCCAATCTCTCCTTGATATAGGCAAGGGAAAGTGGGTGGAAGTGAACTATTTCTTGTTTCAAGAACTTCAGAGCAGAGAAAAAAATCAGACTCTTAAGTCCTCAGATTGCACATTATAGATTGGAAATACGTGCACAGAAAGGCTGAATGACTTCCAGGGACTCATAGCAAATCGGTGTTTTCCCCCAAAGGAGGCCTGATCTGATGTCCTTGTAGTGTGTTGCATCAGAATTTTCTTGCTACTTCCTGTTTGTAGATTGTTTTGAGTCAGTCTAAAGCCAAGATGAATTGTACACCCTAGGCGTAGAGCCTGTTTTTATGCCATTTATTCTGTGCACATGTGAGTCTAGACTGAATATAGCTCATGTGATAACTGCATTCAGAGCACCCTTCAAGGCCTGGGGGTAGTATAGCTCAGTGGTACAGTGTTGGCCTGGTGTGCAGAAAGCCTTGGGGTCCCTCTTCGGCACCCACTCCTCAACCAAAACAGAAAACCCTAACCAGACTAAGACTAAAACCAAAACCGAAACCAAGACCCAAACAATCCAAACCAAACAAAACAATTGAGTAAGATTTGGAATAACCATCAAGCCAAATGAAAACCACTGAGGTGCTAGATTAACTCCATGACAAAAATGTCATTATTCCTATCTTATAGAAGAGAGAGGTGAGGATCAGAGAAGTTAATTTAGCCTGAAATAGCAGGGTTTGATGGAAAACGACACACAGATTGTAAAATCTGTACTCTCTCCCTTCAAGTTTTCAGTACCCCTTCTTTTAAGCTTCCAACTGCTCATTTTATTTCACAGAAGCAAACTAATCAGAAGAGAATTGTTCCAGCTTCCCCATGACGAATTTGACAAAAACCTGCAACTTCTGCCAATCTCTGTTTCCAGGGAGAAAATGTTGAGCTCTTCTTTAATTTCCTCTCTCTTCACACCTAGTATACAAGACCTCAGACTCCTATCCTGCTCGGGAACTTCAAGCCTGGTTTCACCTGTTCGCCCATTTTCCTCTTCTTGCTAGAAGAAAGCATCACACAAACCAGGGACTAATATATCTCTCCTTTAAAACGTCGTGTTCCAGACACCATCAGCCTCGCGCATTTTTCTTTGCAGCAGTCTCCTTAAAGTGTTCTCTTATTTTCATTTCTGTATCTTCACTAAACCCTCTCAACGCAGTCCCTCTCTGCCCTGCCTACTCCCTGATACCACACTTGCCCTGGCTACCAGTGCCTTTATTCGGCTGCTTCTGTTGGTCGCTTTTCAAACTTCTCAGGTGGTCTTTCAATAGCTTTGAAGCCATTGATTTTTCTTTTCCTATTGAAATATTTTTTTCCTTCACACATTTTTAAGATGCTCCCCGTCTCATTTTTTTTTTTTTTTTGTCCCACATCATAAACTATTTTTCTTAAGATTCTCTTTGAGACTATTCTTTTCTTTCCTGACTCTGTGTTGGGCCAGACTGGAGTTCAGGCCTCATTTATTCTTTCTTTGGCCTAGGAGATATCATGTAAGTCCAAGACTTTAACTCTCAGTGTTCTGAAGGCTCCTAACTGTACAGCAAAGACAGCTTCTTTTGCACGCAAAACACACAGCAGGCCCACGTAAGCAGGTATGATGGGCGCTACCTGCTACTTCCTTCATCTTGTGCCACCCTTGTCGCTTTCCTTCTTTGTGCTTGGTAATGTGTCATTTTTTTTCAGACTCGGAGTCCACAGACTGTTTTGGTTGATAGGCAGAGTATATTTTACATATAAATGTCCCTCCCCAAAGGGCCCTTTATGAGCTACATTGGAATGCCACTACCAGTGCCAAGACTTCAAACAATTTTATAAAGATTTGAATTAACAGTAGGAAATGAAAGCTGCTCATTGCAAATTGGGTTCTCTGCCTTCCCAGGAGTCAATTTCTACTTTCAAACAGTTAGGAGGATTGGGAGTATTACTTTTTTTTTTTTACTTATTAAATGTGTGATTGACTCTAAAATTTCAGGTTGTGTTTTATAGTTTTGTGATATAAAGCCTCAGATACTTGCTATGATATGTGTGGTTGGTTAAAATGGATAAAACATTTGAAGAATCATTTATGTTCTGGGAAAAGTAGATCACATCAATTAGTGTACATTCAAGCAGAAGATGGCCAGGATTTTGTGGGTCATCTACGAGACTGATAGATGTGCTTTGTCTTTTATTAACTGGTGAATTTTTATAGATTTTTAGATTTGTCCTTTTCAAACTTTAGTGGTGAGATCTGTAGTGGTTTACAAAGGTGCTAAAATTCAACTGTTAATCAGGGCACATTGCTGTGAAGGGCTTGCTTTAACTGACAATTAATTATGAAGGGACACGCTGAGGGTGTGCGGAGAGCAATTGAGACTGGGTGTAGTGGTTTACTCCTGTAATCCCAGCTCTTGGGAGGCTGTAAACAGGTGGATCACTATGAGTCTGATCTAGTAGTGAGACCCCGAGCACCCTGTGGACCCTTTCTTAAACTAAAAAAAATGTGAAGGGAAGTATTTTAAAAATTAAAACATCTATTATTATTATTATTATTATTATTATTATTGTTGTTGTTGTTGCCATTTTTGAGTCAGGGTCTTGTTATGCAGTTCAGGCTGGCCTTGAGCTCACTTTGTAGCCCAGGCTGGTCTTGAACTCCCAGGGGTCCTGCTATGTCACCTCCCCAGTGCTGGGAATATAGGCGTGCCCCTATGTATGCACCAAGCCCTTCACAGCAAAACAGACATACTGTTAAACATACCTTTACTGATACACAATATTTAAAGAACATACTTTGGGTGACCACTTCAGAGTTTCTCAGTACCCTCTCCCTCCAGGGCTGTGGACTTACTCTCCCTGGCTCTGGAATAACAATGGTTAGATGTCGGAGTGGCATGCATACTGCTGCTCCTTCATTGAAGTATATCACTCTTACTCATTTATTTTTATTTTTATTTTTTTGTTAGCATGTAAAAATATTATATGTTGATGGAGCTCACTGTGACATTTTGGCCCTTGAAAGCAGTGTCTGCTGGTCAGGCCTGGGTAATTACATTTTCCTCTCCTTATCATTCCTTCTTGGAAACTGGCCTTTGAGCCAGTTTCCTGTAGATCTTCAGAAGATACATAGCGGGTAATTGCAGCTTACAGCCTTCCCACTGTGCTCTGGGGCGCTAGAGCTTAGTCTTAATACTTAGCTAGGCCTCTGGCTCCTCCTCTCACTATTCCTGGCCTCTGGTAATCGCAATTTCATATTTGGGCAGACATTTTAGGGTTTCCATCAATGAGAGGATCGGGAGTATTACTTTTTTTTTTTATTTATTAAATGTGTGATCGACACTAAAATTTCAGGTTGTGTTTTATACAGTTTCGTGATATAAAGCCTGGCATTTGTTTTTCTGTATTTGGATTACTGCAGTCGACACAGTGCCATCCAGTGCCAGCCCATTCCACCCATTTGGTTGTGGGCAGCAGCATCATTTTTCTTTAGGGATGTATAATATTTCCTTATGTATTTGTGCCACATTTTTCTTGTCTACACATCTGTCAGTCACCTGGGGTGACTCCATGTCTTAGCTATTGTGAATATTGCTGTCACCCATCTGGGTATGATATTCTGGTCTCACATCCTTTGAATAGAGACCTAGAAGGGGAACTGTTGGATCATTTGTCCATGTTTATTTCTAATGGACTCTAAGTCCCCCCAAATCAGGAGCTATATCTTCATTTATTTCATAGCTAGGGAAGCAGTACAATGCTTGGCACAGGGATACAACTCTAATAAAACATTGGCTGGAGCTGAACTGGATAGAATAATTTTTAGTAATAACTTATATATTGGGAAGAATGTCTACAAACATAGGAAGGTTGTATTGTTCTCAGGAAAAGATGAATTTCCTGATGCCTATGTGAGGGTGTGGCTGGGTGGAACTGAGAGATGGAATTTGGCAATCACCGGAAAGGACAGTGGGTGAGCAGGCGAGCGTGTGCGGTTCTTGCCAGCAAGTCCTGGGGTTTTGCTGAAGGGTCCATGTCACTGAGGCAAGAGGATTTGACGCACAAGCACAGACTGAAGTGTCCTGGGCAAGCGAGGGGACAGCAACCATGGCAAGAGAGAGAAATACTTCATGGCACATTTGCTTACGTAGCAATGAGGACAAGCAAGCTACAGTTATATAGAAAATGGATTAATTTCATGAATTTAGGGATTGCTGTCTGCAATTCTATTTGTAAAACATTCTCCAAAAGAGGAAAAACTAATATATGACGTAAAAAATCAGCACCATCCACCATCCATTTAATAGTTATTTTTGGTGGGGTGATGTAGAAATATTGTCTGTGAAAAATCTATCACTGTGCCTTTCTGATTGGAGAACTTTTTTTTTTAATCTTTTTTTTTGATTGACGGGACTTTCCTGAATATGTGTTAACCTTCATAAAATTTAAAATAACTGGCTAAAGAAAACCTGCAGTTTGGTTTAGAGAACATCCAGGACCGTTAGAATCCATCCAGAAGAGACAGCATCATAGGGGACATTGAGCTGAGAAAGCCAAGGGTCTGTGGCTGAGGGAGGAGCTAGGAGCTCTCGGCTTACTCGGACCTGAGGTTCATCCTCTTCCATCAAGCACTTAGTATTCTGGATATCAGGCCAACTGTGAGAGTTAAGCCGTCACAGGGCACGCTAAGGAGAAGGCTTTAAAAGTAACTTGCAATTTCCATGTGAGCATGCAGCAGTGTAGACGGAAGTTTTGCTCCTTCTTTGAGTGTGTTCTGCAGGCAGCCACACAGTGTGGGGGCACATTTGGTGCTCCTTCCCTTACTTAGATACAGGGAATTTCGATAGCTGTTGTTGAAAAGTCATTTTAACTTTTTTCTCTCATTTTTTTTTTTTTTGAAATTTTAATACACAGTAGCAACTAAAATAACAGGCCAAACAGAAAGGTAGATGAGGGGGCCAGCAGATGGCTCTGTGGTCTAAAGCTCTTGCTTAGGCAAGCTTAGGCAACCGCAGGGACCACAGTTCGATCCCTGGCACTACATGCTGTGCCAGCCCCACCTCCAGGGCAGGCTGAGCCGGCCATCACACAAATAAATACATATGGTTTAATAAAATAAAATATTTAAAAAAAAAACATCCTGTGTGTTTAAAAAAAAAAAAAGAAAGGTAGATGACATTTTGACAATACCCTTTGCATGTATAGGACAAAAAATTATTTGTAACCTTTTCTTGGAAGAGGAGGAGGAGGAAGCGAGGGTGGGAGAAAGTGAGACAGACACCAGAGTACCCTGCAGTTTTTACACATGAACTCTGGGTAATAGTTTCCTTCCTTAAATTTATTTTTAAATTTAATGTTTAAATAATAAAGATATTTAAATGTTTAATATTTATAGAAAATTTAATATTTAAAGATGAATACTTGGTCACCTTTGTCACAGCATCTAAAATGTGAAACCTGCAGATTCTAATACTTGTTTATTGAACTATGATGTGATATAAAATATTTTATCATCTCATTTGTAAGTTCCAGGATTAGACTAAGCCATTTTTCTCAACTTTTTTTAGTTTTCTAATTTTTGAAATTGGTAATTGTAGGTATGCACAATGAAGAATTCATCATAAGGAATTTGCACCTGTACACGATATCACTTATTTATTTCCCATTCCCCAAACCCTCCCTTCCACCCCTCTTCCCTCCTTATTTATAAAAGCTTTGCTTCCAATTTTTCCTCTTATTCTCTTTCTCTTTGTTTTTCCCCCCTTCCTTCCTTCTCCCCTCCACTTGTTCCCCTTCTCATTTGGACTCTGTCTTCCCAATTTAAATATCTATTTTACATTTTGGTCCTTATTTAAGTATGGTCTCAAGGTCAATCCATTTAGCCATAAATACTTTTTCTAATCTTCAACATGTGCTCAGAATAATACAAGTGACCTACCTCTCTTCTCTCTGTCTCTCTCCTGTCTCTGTCTGTCTGTCTGTCTGTCTGTCTGCCTCTCTCTCTCTGTCTCTGTCTGTCTGTCTCCCTTCTTGTGTCTGTCTTGGTTGGCTGTCTTTTGTGTGTGGCCTGTTATTGAGATGTCAGAAGTTATGGTTAAGAGATGGTGGATTGTCTCACGAAAGTATTTTTTTTTAAGGAATTTTTAAATTTTATTTATTTATTTTTTTTCTTGTTTCAGAACCTTTGTTTATTCACTCATTTTTATGGCTGGCTCAGCTCGCCCCAAGGGCAGGGCTGGCACAGCATGTGGTGCCAGGGGATCGAACTGCGGTCCCTGAAGCTGCCCAAGCTTTCCCAAGCAGGCACTTTAGACCACTGAGCCATCCCACCGGGCCCTCATGAAAGTATTTTTTTTTTTTTAATTTTTTTCTTTATTTGTTTATTCACTTATTTTCATGGCCGGCTCAGCCCGCCCCGAGGGCAGGGCTGGCACAGCATGTGGTGCCGGGGGATCGAACTGCGGTCCCTGAAGCCGCCCAAGCTTTCCCAAGCAGGTGCTTTAGACCACTGAGCCATCCCACCGGGCCCTCATGAAAGTATTTTTATAAATTTTTTTTTTGTGTGCTTTTCTTTCAGTATCATAGTCAAACAAAGAAACTTGCTCATGCCAGGCAAGCACTCTACACAGCTATAGGCCTAGCCTGTACCAATTTTTTTTTTTTTAATCTATTATTTATTTATTTCTTGTTTCAGAACTTTTTTTTTTTTTGTTTATTCACTCATTTTTATGGCCAGCTCAGCCCGCCCCGAGGGCAGGGTTGGCGCAGCATGTGGTGCCGGGGATCGAACCGCGGTCCCTGAAGCTGCCCAAGCTTTCCCAAGCAGGCGCTTTAGACCGTTGAGCCATCCCGCCGGGCCCCTGTACCAATTTTTAATTGTGGTAAAATACATTTAACATACAGCTAACCACCTTCACCATTTTAAGATGTAAGCTCGGTAATGTCAGCTTTTTGCTACTGTAACTAAATAGCTCACATGAATAGCTTTAAAAAAGGTTTATTTTGGCTCTCAGTTGCCTGTGTTTTGGTCCTTGGACTCCTGGTTCCACTTCTGTGGGCTGAAGTGAAGCTGAGCTTTAAGACAGAAAAGAGGTGGAGCAAAGCTGATTATTTCAGCTCATCCAGGAAACAGAGACAGGGAAGGGGCCAGAGCGGGAGGAAGGAGCGAGGGGCCAGATAGAGACCACAAGGTCGAGCCCTCAGGGTATGCTCCCGGTGTACCTTCCAATTCTGTGATAAATGCACTGATGGAGTCAGAGCCCTCATGATCCAATCACCTTCTCCAAGTTCATTAGCCACAGATCCTCTAACACAATGAAGACTTCTGGGGACAAATCGGATCCCAAACGTAACAAGTACATTCACTGTTGTTCACCAACATCCAGAGCTGTTTTGCTTTGTGAAATCTCAACTCTCTACCCATTAAACAACTCCCCTCTTCCTCCTCCCCAAAGGTTCTAGAAACTACCATTTTAACTTACTATTCCTATATGTTTGACAACTGTAGATGTCTTATGCAAATGGAACAATATCATAAAACTTTGTTTTAAGTCCTTACCCTGAGCATGGCTTAGACCAAGTCTATGGCCAAAACAATTTTACTGATTATATAATGTTGAGTTTAGACAGCTGACTGGATCATTCTGGAAGTTACAGCAAAACAACCAAACAAATGAACAAACAAACAAACAAACCACAAGTGGTCATGACCATAGGTGAAATTAAATGTGATTATTAGAAAGTCCATGACTTAGCCGGGCGTGGTGGCTCATGCCTGTAATCCCAGCACTTGGGAGGCTGAGGCAGGAGGATTGGTGCGAATTCGAGACTAGCCTGGGCTACAAAAGTGAGCTCAAGGCCAGCCTCAACTGCATAGCAGGACCCTGTCTCAAAAAACACAAAAAAGCCGGGCATGGTGGCGCACGCCTGTAATCCCAGCACTTGGGAGGCTGAGGCAGGAGGATTGGTGCGAATTTGAGACCAGCCTGGGCTACAAAAGTGAGCTCAGGACCAGCCTCAACTGCATAGCGAGACCCTGTCTCAAAAAGACAAAAAAAAGAAAGTCCATGACTTAGATGTGTTGTCATAATCTTGAAATAGGCCAACTACATATGCAAAATGCAAATGGAAAATGAGGAAGTGGATGATCAGAGACCCCATGTAGATGGCATCATGTGACATCTACACTTTAAAAGGGAGAGATAGTGTGCTGGTTTGACAACTGTTCTCAACTTACAACACCCGGTTGAACTGAATTAGTGTGGTGCTGGAAGAGGGAGGCCCACCTGAGGCTTGTTGCCAATAGTATAAGGGGCAGAACTGGAGAGGACATTTAGAAGCTGTTCAGGGCTGTTAGAGTTGTTGGTTTTCCTGGGGCTGCTGTTGGTTCTCTTGGAGGACCTTGTCATGCTGGCTTTCCTGATGAACTTGGCTGTTCTCATCATCAAAGGAACTCAGGACCTTGGTGTTACTGAGAATGGCTACGGTTCATTTTTGGTGAGCTCTGGTCCTTGTTTTGGGTATCACTTCATGGCTTCAGAGGGGAGAATGGCGCAGAGCTTAGTCTTCTGGAGAAGCTTGTCACACTGGCCTTTCTGATAGGACCTCAGCTGTTATCTTCATCGAAGGAGCTCGGGACTTCCCTGAGGATAGCTGTGGTCCTTTATGGGAAAGCTCGGTTCTTATGTTGAATGCCACTTCTGGCTCCAGTTCGTATCTCTCAGCTTGCTAGCACAGATCCTTTGTCCTGCTGGCATTGAATTTACAGCTTCCATCACTGACCTTTAGACCTTTCTAGCACAGATCTTCGTGAAACACTGTCGTGGGCTCTTGGCCTCTAGATGGACTCACAGTGGGTGTTGTTATGGCTCTAGGTCTTCAGCTGATCTCTTGCAAGACATTGCCATAGGATCCAGGCCCTCAGTTGGATTCTTTGGTCTTAGTGTACTCACAGATTTCCTGCACTTTCTTTGTATATGACTCTTAGGGTGACTATAGCATAAGATAATTGTTATAAGTTGTGTGCTCTGCATTGTTTCTGCTTGCAAACTCCAAACCACAACAGATGGGCAGAGGTAGTGGTCCTGGAGCATGCCGAGGTAAACATTCACGAAGTGTCTATCCACGATACACTCCATGCTTTTTCATGTAAATTGCCTGATTTTAATCCTCAGATTACTTTTTATAAAGCCTATCGTTATGGTGCCTGTTTTACCCATGAGGAAAGTGACATCAAGACAATGGACCTCATTGCTCAAATTTTCAAAGTGAATCAATGGTAGAGATGATCTTCTTTGATCTTGGTTTGGTTCTACTTTTCTTTCTGTCACATGAAAGTAGCAGTGGCAACATATTTATCACCTATTTTATCCATGTGTTATTGATGTCCAAATCAATTTACAGTAATTTAGCTTAAGTAATTTTTTAAAGTAAAAACTTTAACACATGATAGAAATAGGACTTGAAATCAGGAGATTGTTAGAAATAAAGTTGCAAATCCCTGCCAGAGTCGGGGTTGCCTTTATACAAAGGCTTGCAAAATTACAGCTGTTAAAAAAGACGTTGATGGATAGAAAAACTGCAGTGCAGAAAGAATACAAGTGTTGTGGCCTAGGACAGTGCTTTCTTCTCAGACAATGAAGGTTGAGGGGTCACTGCATGAAAGTCCTTGGATGGCCCACCAAGAGTTTGTTCTTCGTTTGGTAAGCAATCAGTGGTTTTTTGAAGCACCTTGATTGAAGGTGATCAGAGCTGTGCTTTTAGAAAAATCAATGCATACATTAGAAGGTGAAACAACTGCACGTAAGCACTCTCTTTCAGCATTACCGAAATTGGAGTGGCTTTATTGCCTCTCTGCATTACCTTGACCTTTTCCTCATACCAATCGGGAAGCCTACTGTTACCTAACATTTAATACAAGGCCTGCTTCCCCTCAGAGGCATTTGAATAGGAAGGCTTAGATCACAAATCTTTTGCATGCACTACACAAAAGTAGACATTTTTATGCTATGTCAGTAAGCTAGAAGAGCGGCTCGGTGAAGACTGAAATGTACAGTCCTGCATGCTGTTTTTTAGGTGAACTTTAAGGAAAGGAAAACTATGTTGTAAGGAAATTTCTACATAGTTTAGATGCGCATACCTGTGGATCTGTGTGTCTATATGTGTAAGAATTCTGCACCGTGCTGCTTAGTCACTTGTGTCGTATTCTCCTTACTAACACTAGAGGTCGCTCAGACCCTGTCTTTCATTTACTTTTGTCATAGTTCGTCTTCATTTAAGAGACATCTGAATTCCTGGTGTGGACTTGTGTTTTTCTTTATGAATTATACAGTTTGCTTCTCTTAACCTGCTAATGTTAGTTTGCAGTGCTCCCTATTACACTGATAGTTTAATTGACAAATTAACTTGTGTTAGTTTGCCAGATACTGGCACAAATGAGATTTTTCTTCATCTCTTTAATGGTTGATGTCAGCAATATAGAGGCAGGGTGATTGGATGTAGAGTGGTTTTAATTTCAGAAAAATCAGTGCTTTTGCCCTCTGTTTGACTGTATTTGTTTACATGTTATATGTTCAGTCACATAAAATAGACTCTGTCTTTGTGTTCGGTTTCTTTTAAACATTTTTTTTGATAGCCATATATGTAAATATCAGCTGCTCTTTTACTAATGGGGTTTTCTATTCAGTTTTTAATGTTTGATGAAATACACATTGTATGCAAGTCAGGTGTCGAGAACAGAGGTGAGAGATAACTGGGTATAGCTCAGTTGACTTAGTCTTCTTATTCTCCTAAACTTGAAAATGTTGTAACAGTAGAAATGAGTGACTTAAATCCTTTAAGTGTAAATTTAGTAAACTGAGAACATGGTGACACATGCCTGCAATACTGGGTAATTTTAGGAGGCTGTGGTAGGAAGGTTGTAAGTCTGAGGTCAGCCAGGCAACTTGTCTCAAAGTAAAAGAAATGAAACGGTCTGGAGATGTAGCTCAGTACCACCAAGGTTTAGTCATTACACACACACACAC
>PVJA010013105.1:39209-50594 GCA_004027025.1 Myocastor coypus
CCAAAAACAGAAAACAAAAAAAACAAACTTATTTATTTATTTAGGGTAACTGACATCTGGAGGGCAAAAAATTTTCTGATCATCTGCACCTGTGTGGCTGCTAAGGCATTGACCTTCAGAGCTCTTGGCGGCTTGGAGCATCTTCACATGGTTTTCACAACGTACTTGACTGATGCATTTTGTTATGAACCTAAAGTTGTTTTCTGAATGGGACGTAAAGGAAAGAGTGCTCTTTTTCTAGTTTCTTCTGTGAATATTTCTTGGGAATGGAAGACTATATTATAGACAAGGGCAGCAATTTTTTGATGTGAGTCAGAATCAACCAGAGAAGTTTATTTATTGGTGCATATTAGTTATACAGGTTATATATATATATATATATATGTATATATATATATATATATTTTTTTTTTTTTTTGTCTTTTTGAGACAGGGTCTCGCTATGCAGTTGAGGCTGCTTTGAGCTCACTTTTGTAGCCCAGGCTGGTCTTGAACTTGCACCAATCCTCCTGCCTCAGCCTCCCAAGCGCTAGGATTACAGGCGTGAGCCACCACGCCCGGCTCAGTTATACAGGTTAATGGGTTTCATATTGGCTTATTTATGCTTGTGTGTAACATAGTGTGATAATTTCTCCATCTTTATTCTATTTTTCTTCCCTCTTCCCATCTCTCCATCCCTCCTTCATTTTATGTTGTCTTCCACTTTTATGTTCTCTCTGAGTCTGTGTCTGTGTCTGTGTCTGTGTCTGTGTCTGTGTCTGTCTCTCTTTCTGTCCTTTGTTCCTGATATAAAAGAGAACATGCAATATTTCACTCTCTGAGTCTGGCTCATTTCGCTTAATACAGTGGACTCCAGTTGCATCCATTATCCTGCGAATGACTTGGTTTTGTCCTTGCTTCTGGCTGAATAACAGTCCTCCGTGCATACACATCATACTTTCTCTATACTACTATTGATGAGCACCTAGGTTATTTCCATAGATTAGATATTATAAATTGTGTTGCAACAAATAGGGTTTGCAGGTTTCTTTATAGTATATCGACTTTAGTTCTTCTGGACTAGTAAGGAGTGTTGGATCAACTTATTACCTCTTTGGGAACATAACTGGAAGGCTTTTAAGAGCATATGTTAAGAATAGTTTAAGAAAGACTTTAAGAACACTTTTAAGAACATTTTCAGGCCACATCTTCACAGCTTCTAACTCAGATGGTCTGGAATGAAGCTTGACAAAATGTGTTTCTAATAATTTCCCAGACAGGGCATAAGCTTCTGATCCTGGGATACTTTATGAATTACTGACCTAGAGAGCAGACCAGCACACTTGGAGCCTGGAAACTCAACTTCTAGCTTTAGTTTTGTCATAAACTAGTTGTGTGAAAAAAGAGTGTTCACCTTATGTGACATTAATCATTCACCAGTGGGCTTATAACTCTGCCACTCATTTAGAAATAATTGCAACGTAGCATTTATGGGAATTGTTTTCCTTCAGCTTACCTTCTGTGTTGCCACATCAACTTGGCTTTAATCTAACTTACCTAGTTGGAGTTCCTTGAGGACATTATCCTCTTCCTTGCCTGCTTCCTTGCTTTTGTATATGTTATATCTCGGATGCCTCCTTTTTACACATGTTAATTACTACTCCTTTCTCATATACCAGTGTAACAGGCATAATCGAGAAGCTTCATGGAGTCTGCATCCACCTGCATCTAATGTCTTCTCATGTTTTCTTTTTCTCTCACTTTTATTTTTTTCTTGTGTTATCTTGAACGCAATGCTTTTCATGTTGACATGGGGCATTTTTTGGCTCAATGGACAACTGGTTCAGAGAAGAGAGTCTTCGTCACTATGTCCCTTTTACCTGGCAAACTATTAGCACAAAGCCAAAATATAATAAATGTTCAGTGCATGATTAAATCTATGTATCTTCTTTCTTTTCTCGTGAGTTCTTAGATACAAACCTTGATGGTTTTTGGTTTTTTAAGAAGTCCATCTCTTGGGCCCAGCAGGATGGCTCAGTAGTCTAAAGCCGCTGCTTGGGAAAGCTTGGGCGGCTTCAGGGACTGTGGTTTGATCCCCGGCACCACATGCTGCGCCAGCCCTGCACTCGGGGCGGGCTGAGCCAGCCATAAAAATGAGTGAATAAACAAACAAAGGTTCTGAAACAAGAAAAATAAAATAAAATAAAATAAAAAAAATAAAATTTATTAAAGAAGTCCATCTCTTTCCATGTTATATTTAAAATTTTAATGAATGCCAAACTGCATAAAAATTGAAAATATAAGAATGAGAGTTTAGGGGCCTGGTGGGTTGGCTCAGTGATCTAAAGCCCCTTCTTGGAAAGCTTGAGTGGCTTCAGGGAGCACGGTTCGATCCCCGGCACCACATGCTGTGCCAGCCCTGCCCTTGGGGTGAGCTGAGCCGGCCATAAAAATGAGTGAATAAACAAATAAAGGTTCTGAAACAAGAAAAAAATAAATAAATAAAATTAAAAATTCTTAAAAAAAAAAGAATGAGAGTTTATGTCTGTTACAATGTCTCCACATACTAGCTGCACATGAACTTTGTAGTTTTACATCATGAAGTTATTACAATCTGATTTTAATAACAATTAGCATTTAGAAATGCTTTTGTGGCAGGAATTGCACTAGATGCATTTCAGGGATTTTTTTTCTCTTGTAGTGTGAGTTTTAGGTTATCTTTATTTTACGGAGCAAAGTTCTGAGGTTTGGCTAAGTGAGGTCACAACTTGGTGATGGATGTAGTATTCACACTCATCTGATTATTTTTTTTTAATTTTTTTAAAAAATTATTTATTTATTTCTTGTTTCAGAACTTTTGTTTGTTTATTCACTCATTTTTATGGCCGGCTCAGCCCACCCCGAGGGCAGGGCTGGCACAGCATGTGGTGCCGGGGATGGAACCGTGGTCCCTGAAGCCGCCCAAGCTTTCCCAAGTAGGCGCTTTAGACCACTGAGCCATTCTGCCAGGCCCTCATCTGATTATTACAATTCAAGAAGGGCAAAACTTCATCAAAAAAGTTGGGTTGCAATGCATATATATATATATATATATATATATATATATATATATATATATTTGAGACAGGGTCTCACTGTGAAGTTCAGGCTGGTCTTGTGCTCACCTTTTGTAGTGTCCAGGCTGGTCTTGAATTTGCAGTCATACTCCTGTCTCAACGTCCCGAGTGCTGGGATTAGAGGTGTGCACCATCATGCCTGGTTTTCAAAGCATATTAATAGAATCTGAATATAACCTTTAATATAATATTCAGAGAAGCCAGTGCAAAGAAGAGATAGTGAATGTCTTTGTTGCAGAAATAAGACAGAAACAAGTTGTCTTGGGTTGTACTAAGACAGAGCGACTTGAAGCTTTGATCATGTGTCATTTGGTGGCGGCAGACGCAGACAACCATACCGTATGTCACTGGTCCTCCGGTGCAGCTCATCCAACATAGTTCTTGTTCTATTGTTAGGTTGTCAAAAACTCAGGCTAAGTGGAGGTAGTTACTGTCGAATGAATTTCTCCTTCCATGTTCTTCCTGTTCCTTGGGCCGTGGTTTTTCAAGGCCAAGAGTCAGTAGACAGGTGATTTTGCTCATGGGTTGGAAGCATTTGCTTGCATGGTCTCAGTGCTGTACACAGTTCTGCAAATATCACATCTAAACAGGAAGCAATTTTGTTCCAACCCCATTCTGTCTCAAAATTGCTTCCATCATCAGCTTAATTTGGGCACCAAATTTTTCTAAATACGATCTGGGCTATAGTTGTCATTAATGATTTTAGCAGCAATAGTAACTTGACACCTTTTAATCTAAGGATTTATAATTACAGTGTCGTATTCAGGGTCCAGCCACAGGTTCCCCAACTTTGTGGAGTTGACTTTGAAATAAAAACCCAAAGACTAGTGCTATGCTCTGAGTCTAATTCATGTATTGAAACTCCAATTTCCAATGTGACGGTGTTTGGCTGTGGAGACTTGTGAAGGTAAATAGAGTTAGATAATTAGGGTCCTGTGTCAAGATTAATGGCCTTATAAGAAGAGGAAAATACAGGAGACGCCTCACTGTCTGTGATGATACAGCCAGGTGGCAACCATTTGTAAACCCGGGAGAGGGTTGTTGAGAGATACCTGACGGGGCTGGCACCCTGAACTGAGACTGCTGGCCTCTAGTACTGAGAAATAAATGTTTGTCACCTAACCCATAAACCATGTTCTTTTTTTTGCAGCCCAAACTGACCAAAGCACAGGAAGTTGATTCTGGAAGTGATCACAGAAAACAGAAGTGTGAGAGTAAGGAATAAGAAGGGAACTAAAGCAATAAAGTGTGTTAATGAGCTGGTTGCTGCTTAGACTCACTAAAGGACTAGGAAGTCTGGACATTTATTCATGGGCTGCCATCTCCCTTAAGGCAAGGATTACCTCTGGGGGGCATGTCTTCTCCATATATGTTGTATAGTCTCATAGCTAAACTGGTACCCTAAATTTTCTGGCTGAGAGGTATCATGGGACACTGTAGCAAAGTATAGAAGCATGCACCACACGGAGGCCAATGTTAGGTGGACTGAAGGACAGTGGCACATCGCATCATAGTTGTCTGCTACAGGCTATAGAAAAGGTTTCTTATTTTTTGAGTTACTTAAAATAACTTAATGGTACAAATAATGTAAATCACTTTCTTTTAAAATTATTTTTATTTTTAAAGGAGTACAAATTAGAATTAAAAGAGAAAAATTACAAGTGCTACAGATTTTCACTTAACAAAGCAATTATGAATTGTGCAGTATTCGTTGCAATATGTAG
Source organism: Myocastor coypus (assembly GCA_004027025.1). Classification (NCBI taxonomy): domain Eukaryota; kingdom Metazoa; phylum Chordata; class Mammalia; order Rodentia; family Myocastoridae; genus Myocastor; species Myocastor coypus. The sequence goes on from PVJA010013105.1 coordinate 44,029, forward strand.
TGTTGTCTTCCAACCAGCTATTCATATTACCTGACATATACCTGTAAAATTGGAAGAAGAAAAAGAAAAAAGGAAAAAATGTCTAAGAAATTAAGAAGGCAAAAAAGAGAAAGAATTTTGAATAAAGGAGACAAGACAAATTAAAGCATTAACTGCTTCTTTCTATAGACCAGCAGAAATGCCCAGTACAGTTGTCCAAACTCTCCTGTTTACATACATACTCTCTTTCCCCCACTACCTTTCCTGTCCTCTTCCAACTCAGTAACTCTTTCCTTTTGACTAAGTTCATTCCCTTTCCCAGTGTCTATTGTATCCTTCAAATTCCATTTTTCTCTTTCCGGTTCTCACATTAAGGAGACCATACAATGTTAAAAAAGGTTTCTTAGAAAGAATGGCTAAAATGATGGAGTGATTTATTCTGTACAAATTCCTTTTTAAGTTTACATATGCTTGTTGCTGTGCTTTGAGAGATTGTGATCACATTAAATGGTGCTACATTTAAGTTTGTTAGTAGTGCCAACCTCTCTTCATTAATGAACTGGCATAAGATCAATTTTTGGAAAATTTTAAAAGGACTTAAAAATATCCCCAATTTAAAACCTTTGATTTGTTTTTAATTATTTGTCTTTGAGATACGGTGTTGCTGTATTAACCAGATGGGTTTCAAACTTTTGAGCTAATGGGCATCTGCTACTTCAGTCTTTCGAGTAGTTGAGACTATGGGCCTATGCCACCATGTCTGGCTATAACCATAGTTTTAAAATTCATGAATGAATGATCATTGCTAGATTGATCATTGCATAGGAATAGGTGAGCACAACATTCGAAAATGATATGCATTTAATGTATTAATATTTAGAATACTTGATTAAAATTTACCTTATTTCTTATTTCATGAAATTACTTAAATAGAAAGTATTTTTTGAAAAATTATTTAAATTTTTATTTTATGGTACTGGGGATCAAAGTCAGGACCTTGTGATTGCCATGTGGGTGCTTATGCCACTGAGCTATCTCTGGACCCCTAAATGAAAATATAAAGGAGAAAACTGCATCAACAATAATGTCCCACGCAGAAGTAATCATTGTTATTATATTTTATAATTGCTTTCCAAACTGCTTATTCAAGATGTAAGTGATTTCTTTTCTTCTGAAAAATACCAGTTCCCTACTGAGTGGCAGGTAAGGAAACTAGTATTTATTGAATGTCTTTTTTTTTTTTTTTTTTTTGTTGCTGTTCACTGAGTTGGATATTCTACCTTCCTTCCTTAATCCATCAGCCCCTTCACTGTTTTCAGGAAGCCACCAGCCCAGCCCCTGAGGTCAGCCTCCTTGTACTGGTTACTGCATGGAATCTGTCTCCAGGCATCGGAAGAATGCTTTGTCTTCCACAGGCTTCAAGTGAGGAAGTCAGAAAGGTGAAGGGCAGCCTGGGAAACGCTGAGATGTGTTTTTTTCCGGTGGAAATGAAAACGGAACAGGGAGAGGCAGGAAGAAAGAAGAAACCGTATTAAAGCAATGGAAGTTCCTTAAATTTATTTTTCTTTCAGCACTATGTAAGGTCTGTTTTTCTCAGTTAACCTGTCCTTTACAACCCTACTCATCCCAAACATGTAATCAGCTTCCTTTGGATTCCTGTGATGGCCTTGGCTTTGCATTTTCATTGGTGCTTTGATAGAATCACCAAGTATGAAAACAATTGTGCTGTACCCCAAGCTCCTTCAAAATGTCTTTTTTTCTTCCTTTTCTTTTGATTCATTGATGTAACTAAATAAAACCTGCTCTCCCTTGTCCTCTGCTTCTCCTGTCCCTTCTCTTGTTCAATTCGGGATTTTAATTTGAAGATGGCTATTTTTAGCCTTGCTCTGCAAGGTCTGTCCCTCTGTCCTCACCATGCTGCTGATTGACTAGCAGGACGCCTGACTGTGGGAGGCCTACACGGTCTGCAAACATCGCAGACCAGACCGACCAAAAGGAGCTGCAGTTGGCGGAGACTCTGTGCGACCGGGAAGCAGAAGTTTCCCTGGATGTTTGCCCTTTTCTGTGAAGTTTTCTACCCACACCTCCAGGTGCAAAGAAGAAAGGAGACACAAACCAACCCTTCTTGGGAAGACTTGGGATTCAGGAGGGGGCTTAGCAGTCCTGATCTGAAAGGTGTAGATTCTGAAGTCAAGGGTTAATCTTGAAACTCTGTTGGAGAGGCATCAGGAGATGGTCCAATCCACAGGTGATCCAAGAAGAAAGATTCAGTTTAAATATAAGTAGATGCTCCTGTCTGATCCCCAGCAGGCTGTAAGTGGTGGTAAGTGTGTTTTGCTCAGTCTGCACAGTGCTTTCTAAACATGTGTTTCTGTTATTGTTATTCAATTGTATATTCAACATTTATGTTTTAACATTCAGTTGAATATTATAAATTTAATTGGATGATACACACTAAAATAAATAAACACTATGTGCCAATAAATATTTTATTTTTTGTTTTTGTGGGACTGGGGTTCAAACTCACGACCTTGCACTTGCCCAGCAGGCACTTGTGCCTCAGAGCCATCTCCCCAGCTCCCAATATTTTAAACTCTTCACAAATATTAGGTAATTTATTTTTCATAGTAGCCTTAAGAACTATTCCAATATTATTCCCATTTTACAGATTGGGACACTTCCAGGTTAAATTGCTTGTGTATCCGGGTGTGGTGATGCATGTCTGTATTGCCAGCATTTGGGAGGCTGAGTCAGGAGGACCGGGGTCAGCCTGAACTACACAGTGAGACCTTGTTCCCCCTCCCAAAAGGGAAGAGAAATAAATAAAACAGAACACAGCAAGACACCCAAACTCAAGACCAAACCAAATCAAAACAAAGAAGCCCCAAACCAAAAACTTGTGAAGTGTCATATACTTTGCACGTGATGTTGAAATAATGAGATTGTTCTAAACACATAAAGCTAAAACAGGGGCTGGCAAGATGGCTCAGCAGTGTAAGGCACCTACTTAGGCATGCACAGGGACCGGGTTTGATTCCTGGCACCACATGGCTTGCCAGCCCCACCCTGAGGGCAGGCTGAGCTGGCCACAAAAACAGACAAACTAACAAACAAAAACCCTAAGGCACATTATATTTTGTTTCTTCCTTATTTGGAGCTTCTGGTCAATTGAGCTCTCAGTCCTTCGATAGGGCATGCATGCTCTAGTTTATCAGGCTGTTCACATAGATTCCTATTCTGTGCAATCGTTCTATTTAAAATTTTTCCATTTTTTGAGAAAATGATATTAAGGATAAACCCCCTGTTTTCAAATCAAAGTCATAAGGTTTGGCAAAGGGAAGAGTTAAAAAAATGGCAGTGGGGGCTGGAGGAAGCCCTGAGTAATAACTTAGAGGGGTATAGTCCAGAGTCCTTGCACCCACCCCTGGGGGTGACTGCAGTCCTGCTCCCTTCCGCAGTATGAAGCACATGGAGGAAACTCAGCTAGAAGCTAAGGACACGACTCTGCATAAAAACAGAACAGAACTTAAGTCGAGTGGAACACAATGCCAGGAACCAAGCACTGCTCTTTCTATATGATTACAAAGAGGAAGAGGTAGAAGGTGGCGGGTTATGGGATCAGTTCCGACTTTGTTCCAAGAGTGTGTCTTAGCTACTTTTTACTCATTGCTGGGACAAATACCCAACACCCGAAATGAAGAAAGGAAAGGTTTATTTAGCAGACAGTTACTGGAGGTTTCAGTCCATATTTGGCCGGCTCGAAGGCTGAGTGGCACGTGGTCGAGAGCAGCAGTTCGTGGCAGCGGAACAGCAACAATCGCGACAGAGGCAACCAACCAATCAGGGGAGCAGAGAGCAACAACGCGAGTCTGTCTCTCTGGCTCTCTTTTTAAATTACGTCAGGCTCTCTGCCTTAGCCTATCCATCTTAGGCCACACCCATAGGCTCAGCAGTACTCAGACCTAATCCCAACAGTAGTAAAACACGTAAGCCCAGTGGATCATTATTCAAGTCTCAAACTCTAGAAGTCCCTGCCCTATGACTCATGAGGCTTTGGGGGAACAATTAGACATAAACCCTAACAATGAGGCAAAGGTTAGCAGGTGGAGATAGGTCAGCATGGTGCTGGTGAAGACCATGCTGAGCACAGCTTTCCAGAGATAGCCTCGGGGAGAGAGAGAGAGTTGCAGGTATGAACGAGGGCACAGCAACCCGAGGGAATGAAAGCGCTTTGTGCACAGCACACTGGGGAGGCGCCCATGAGCTGCATCTGTGGGTCCTGGGGCTGGCTTCTCCTCTTTCTGTCTTCCATGCTCCCCCTCGTTTCCTCCTCCTGTTTCTTTCTTTCTTTTTTTTTTTTTTTGTCTTTGTCTTTTTGGGACAGGGTCTCACTATGCAGTTAAGGCTGGCCTTGAGCTCACTTTTGTAGCCCAGGCTGGTCTCGAACTTGCACCGATCCTCCTGCCTCAGCCTCCCGAGTGCTGGGATTACAGGTGTGAGCCACCACGCCTGGCTCCTCCTCCTGTTTCTGACATTGGGATGTCAAGGCCTCATGCTTGCTAAACCTATATTACACATCTGAGCTATGCTTCTGACCCTGAGGCATTAGTTTTTGACTTTTAGTTTTCTTTAATGTGAGTATGATAAAACGTTTTTTCTGTAAAACTGAGTGGGAGTGATACGGGGCAGCCTGCTTACCAGGGAACACCATCCATTGTAAATGTTTGTCAGTGTGGCTGTGATATCATATTGTGTTTACTTCTTGGATAGTGACTGGTATTGATAATAACAACGGTGGGGGTTAATATGTAGTTATTATTAATAGAGTCCACCTGGTGCCAAGGAAAGAGACCAATTTTTATTTCCGGAGGTGCACCTCATGAAGATTCATAGCAGAGCCATGGATAAAATACTGTGTGATGAAGTGACCTTTAAATAATGGAGAACGGGGGATGAGCAAATAAAAAGACAAAGCAAAGCAAATAGAACAGCAAAAAATTCAGTCTGAAAATGCTTTGAGCTGATTTCTTCCTGCTATGAAAATACAGCGAAACTGTTGTGCCCATGATCTTTGTCCTTGAGTGAAGAAGCAAAGAGATAAAATTTGTGTTTGAAGAGACGATTGATAGCTCCTCTTACATTCAAAGCAAAGCTAGAATCTGACGTGCAAGTCCTAATTATAATCCCCCTTTAGCACTTACAACTCAGAGCTGCTCATTTCTGAGTGCTGCTTGGAAGGAAACAAAGTGAACGCCTCCCGCCAGCAGAGCCCCTCAGTCCTGTCAGCAGCTGTCATCTGCGTCTGCCCCATCCTGCCTCTGTGAGCAGTGAGATCACTGCTCTCACCAAAGTCTGAGAACAGATGTCCTTGTTCTGTGGTCTGCTCACTGGCCTCGCTTTCTACCTGTTTTTGCCTCTAAAAGGAAGTAAGCCGAGCCTTCCCTGCCTAAAACCTGGTTCAGAGTCCTTTTTTTGCTTTTCCTCTCAAAGACTTGAAAGCTGTGGGCTCAAACAGGATGACAAGTTCAAATGTGGGAACTAAAGGGGAATGTCTGGCTCTTTTTTTCCTCTTTTTTGCATTACTTAGTCCTTGAATACATAGCAACTTCTGGAGAGTCCTTTGGGAAGTATACCTTGTCCTCTCCCCTGGAGCTGACCTACCCTTAGATCGAGGGGTATCGAGTGACCAGTCTGGCCAAACAATTCATCCAATCCTTGGGTGCCACAACATTCTCTTTGGGAACAAGCACATACCCCATCCAACCTGTCTGAACAAAGATTTGGAAATTAACTGGGGACAAATGAAGAAAACTGTTCTCTGTGCTGATCTTATCGTAAGGTTGAGAGATCAGAGTTTTCTATGTGGAGAAATAGTGTTTGAGTATGGGACACTCTCAGAAAACAGAGCATGCCATCATAGGGAGGGAGGGAAAGAGAGAGAGAGGGAGAAAGAGAGAGAGAGAGGGAAACAGACCTACAGACAGAGAGGTAAAGAGGGAGAGAGATACAGAAGAGGCTTCCGTTTCTGACAATGGCTCATTGAAGTTGGAAAGCCCCAGCACAATGGAATGTTCCTTATCCTGAAAAGCTTGGGACTAGAAGCTGGGGCGGGGGGCTGGCCAGAGGTATGTGTGAGATGAACATGCAGCCATGAGAGGCTTTCAGAGCCATAACCTGGGTGGGTGGCCAGAGATTTAAAGACAGCCTCCTAGTCCACAAGTCACATTAGGATCGAGACACATTGCCTGAAGGAGTGAGTTCCTGGCCTTTGTCTTCTCCACTCCCTCATTTAATTCAGTTCCAGACTCACTCATTTAACAGGCCAGCCTTCCGGTCCCCTGTTCCCTAGTCGTCCCCTGTCACCTATAAGAATTGCTGCCTAGGGGCCCGGCGGGATGGCTCAGTGGTCTAAAGCGCCTGTTTGGAGAAGCTTGGGCGGCTTCAGGGACCGCAGTTCGATCCCCGGCACCACATGCTGTGCCAGCCCTGCCCTCCAGGCGGGCTGAGCCAGCCATGAAAATGAGTGAATAAACAAACAAGGGTTTCTGAAATAAGAAAAAAATAATAAAATAAAATAAAAAATTCTT
>PVJA010013106.1:0-50332 GCA_004027025.1 Myocastor coypus
TACTATGCTTGGTTTCCTTTTGATATCTTTATATTTTTCCCTCCTTACCTGGAGACTTACATTTGGAGATGAAATTCTTAGAGATTTTGAAGTTGTAGGTGGACCGCAACAGTACTTCTTCTTTTAGGGTGGTGGTAGTGATTTAAGAGGAGTTGTGACCTCCAAAATGTAAATTTGTGATGCCATTACAGAACCCAAACCTCTTTTTTTGGTTTTTAACTGGAGAGAGATAAACATATATCATATATTATTTGGTGTGCTCATTCATACTTGCTATGTTTAAATATGTGGCAGTTTAGGAAAGGTTGTTTTCTGTTTTTTTGCCCTTTGGGGAGGGATAAGCATCCCCCAATCTCCCTTGGTGTTTTATAAAGGCATTCTTCTAGGGTCCCACATTTCTAGCTCTGACAGGCGGCCAGGAAGGGCTCCACACACATATGTCCCTCCCACCTATCCCCCTCCCCGTACCCGCCCCCTGCACTCACACGTGTGCGGACCTATCCTTTTTCCCCAGCAAAGCCCAGAGCTCATTGGTCTTCCCCATCAATTACAGCTCCCTGTCTGCCCTCCCCTCTGCCTCCGCCACCTCTTCCCAGTGGGTGATGGGAGAGTGAGGATTCGCTCAAGAGCGCTAGAAGCCTAGGGTGGCAGCCCATTTATGACAGCACATAGGCAGACGGAGAGTTTAGAGAACCGGCTGAGAACAGGAGGAATCCTGAGGTCAGAGCTGAGCGCAGACTCAGGAGGAAGTGGCGGTGGGGCAGGTTTCTAGGTCTCCGTGGGTCATCTGGGTGCCATCCAGAAATTCAGGCCCAACAGGGAGGCACGATCAAGCTGAGCACGCGGAAATACCTGGACTCAGAGCGGGCCTAGCACTGAAGCACAAGTACAGCCAGCCCAGCCACTGACCCTGGGCAGAGCTGCCTGTCCTTTGTACGGCCGCCTCGTCAGACACAGCTGCATTTAAGAAGCATGTGGTCTTTTCTGGCGGGAAGAAAGAAACCACTCCAGATTCTCTAGCTCATCCCCAAATTATCAAAATTAAAAGCTCAAAGTCCAAAAGGATGTTATCAATGATGGTCACAGAGCAAAACCACTGGCCCTTAATCGTGTCTAACTGTGATCGATGCACTTATAAGTATGCTAAGAGCAAATACCTGGAGGCTAAAGAATGTTTATTAAGCCCATTGCCATATCCCCACTTCCATGCTCCTGCACAGAGTAGTTTCTCAACAATGGCTGAATGAAAAATGTGTTGAAGACATCAGTACTGACTACCTAGAACTGAAAATCTGATTCATTCTGACAGAAATCATATTTGTAGAAAAAAGCGAAAATGTTGCTCTCACAAAGCAAGTTGTATCATTTTATGTAGTGAATATGACTAAAAATAATTACAACTTAAACCTAAACTTAAAAATATCATGGACAACTAAAAAAAAAAATACAACAGAGAAGTATGAAAGAATAAAGAAAGCAAGAACACTATCGTGAAAGATAAGGGGTTCTTTTTAGGGCAGTTTGGTGAGGGCGAGAAAGCTTGACTCCCTCTTCCTCTGAAACCTTAGGTGAAGTATTGGACTTCCTGGATTCTCTGTCTCCTCATCTGATAGGGGCTAGGGAAAGAAATTCTAGAAATCTCCATGATTTCTGGGACTGCAGCATATGCAGTGGGCTTGACCCTCTGGGGATGTCTACACATTCTACTACTTGGTCTCTCCTGATGTGAAAGTGATTCTGCTTATATACTTAATAAGTCATCCATGTACTATTTTCAATGCTAGGGAAAGGAACCCAGGGCCTTGCGCCTGCTAGGAAAGCACTGTGCTTCTGAGTCATGCCTGAAATGTTCGCTATTTTGTTCTTGTGAAGTTGTCCAGGCTGGGCTCACACTTCTTATACTCAAGTCACGGGAGCTGGGATTTACAGGCATGGGGCGCCCTAGGCTTGTGCGTTTTAAAAGTGATTTTCTGAATCAGTGTCTGACTTGAAGGTGAGGATAATGGAGAGGATTTTAAGCACAGAGGCCACTTGTGACGGAGAGGCAGATTGGGGACCGGCAACTCTGACCACATGCTCTTGGCATCAGTTGTCTTGCTCACCTGTTGGGGTGGCCTTGAGCAGCAGGAAGAACATGGAGCTTTATTAGAAATAGCACAGACTTTGATATAAAGGCACCAGTCCACATTATGTCTTTATCACTTTTTGCTTGTACAACTTTGGGCAAATCTAGCTACTCACCTACGTCGACCATGCCTTAAATGGTTATCAGAATATCTATTTCGTAGAATTTGGCGAGGATCAAGTGTTAGAGTATATATGCTCTAATGACCACTGTGTAAATATAACAGATATGAAAAAACTGTAGAATAAGATAGCATAGTGAGTTTTTCTGACACTGAAGTTGGAATGCTTATAATTAAGCATCAGATATAAGACACGTGCATGCATGTGGATGCACTTGGAAAGGTCTGGTAAACCATAATGCATCATAAAATATCTGTCTCACCGTGAGGAGTGGGATTTGAAGGTTTGCTCCCTGTGCTGTGGCCTGGGGGTGCTCTTGACCTCGAGACCCAGCTGGTCCCTGGGGGTCACTTGCCCAGCACTTTACCCGTGCAACTCTGAGTGCAAGTCTCCTCCCTGAGCTCTACTCAATTGATTCTTCTGTATGTATTGAATTAGAGATAAAAATAGCACAGGAAGTCCCATCGTGGTGGGTTATTGCGGTTGTCAGTTCCCCGGCTATCGTTTCCCTCCTCTGACTTGGCTCTCTGAATAGTTATTAGAGCTTCGAGGGCCTTCGGCCCTGGAGAGCTCTGCTTCGGGGCACACAGGCCTTTTTCTAGAAGCACAGCTGAAGCTGCAGTGCTAAAGTAGAGCGCCTGCTCTTGACCATGGACTTAGTGCTAAAGCCCTTGAAGCCAGCCCAACCAGGCCTGGCAGCGAGGTGTCCAAAGCCAGTGAGTCCCAAGGGCTCTGTCCGTCTCACCACACCCTCCTTGCTGTGTGCTCCAACATCCTTCTGCTCCTGATGACACAGCTCATGGTACCATGAAGGATGTTGCTGAAGGCTTCTAGCCCCAGCCCCACCCCAGGTGTTTTTTTCTAGGACCTAATGGAGGGCTTGGCACAGAATTCACGTGCCAAAATAATAATAAAAAATAATAAAAAATAATGCTTCTCCCTTTGATTTGAAACTTAAATAAGACACATGCTGTCGATCAGAGCCTCTTTGATCAGCACAGAATAAACAGAGTGCTATTCTGAGATGACTCGGTTCCAGCCCCCCCACTCCCCCACCCCCCACCCCCGTGCAGGAGGGTGGCTTTGAGGCCAGTTAGCCAATCACTGGCAGGTAAATGCAAACTTCACGTGGACTCTTAGGAGGAAGGGTTAGCATGCTCAGCCGGGGCAAGTCCCTTTCCACCACTGCATGTGCTTTAAGGACCTAGGTCCGAATTCACTGCTTCCTTACCCACAAAGTGTCCATTTTGATTCTGTGCCAGAGTCGCTATCTTTGGCATCCAGAACCCTTGCCAGGGACAACTCTTTTCAAACCACTTGGACAAGCAGCCTTCGCTATTTATCCCTCAGAAATGGTCCATGTGGGATTTGGCACACCCTGAGAGCACTGGCCAGGCATGTCTTACAGAGACAAATAGAGTGCTGGTGGGCAGCCAGAGGCACTCAGGAGGGTGGGTGCACATGCGGGAAGTGCTGTGTAGCGCGGAGGTCTCAGTGCTCTTCTGGGTCTGCTCTCTGGTCTTCAACAGCCTGGGAGGGTCACCCTATGTAGACTCCCTAGCATGGAGTCTGGCCCTTCCACACACTCATCCTTTCACCCAGGTTGTTCCTCTCATTCCGGGTGGTATCTGGGGAGAAGGGACCAGTGTGACAGGGAAAGCCACCCTTCCTGAACCCAGATACCTGGGCTCTGTGGTCAGCCACTTGCTGCATGCGTGACCTCAGGATTGATGGTCCTTATGGAGGGCAGTATCAGAGTTTTGGTTGGCACAACTGTTCTTGGCATGGGGTTGTTGTGTGCAGTGAGGAGCACTTGGCTTACCCGGCCTGTGCCCCTGAACACCTGTGGCTTCCCTTCCCCATGGGATAATTCCCAGGACTCTGCTCATCTCCCAGAGAACCACTGGCTCAAGGGTCTCTCTCTCCCTCTCTCTCTTACATTCTGGTGTTCTGGGGAAACTGGAAACTCTGATCTCTTCTCTCCATAAATCTGAGTCTTCTCTCCACCTGCTATGCTGGGTCAGTGCCCAGCAGCTCGGGCAATGGTGGGCCGGGGCCTCGCCTCTTGGGGATTAGTGTGTGCCCGCCCAAGGTGCCTGTGAGCATGCAGTGAGTGGGGAGTCTGGGGGCCACCACGTAGCTCTGGTTCTGGGCTATTGGTGGAGGGGTTGTGTCACATCCACCCTGAGTACAGGAAGCTCTGGTGGTCACTACTGCTGCGGGAGGTCATTTTCCTGGTTTTCCTTAGAGGCAGCCCAAGGTCTACGGTCACCCTCTTCCTTAAAAGAAAATGAGACCCCGCTGGGCCTCAGAGGGGGTCGCCTTATGGTGCTGTGAGGTCTTGGGTGGAATCTTACTGAGGCCTGTACACCTGCTCCTGGTCTCTATGGACTCTCCACCTTCTTCCTGCCTGCCTGAGTTCCTGGTGTCTGTGCCCTCTGACCTTGGACAGTGACAGCTCTCAGCGTCCCCTTTGGTAGTCCTGGGAGGGGATGGCTGTGGTAGCCTCCGCTCTCCCACCATGGCAGGTCCACATGCTCCCAACTATTTAACAGCCTCTGCAGGATGAGCTCCAGATTCCCCACCAGGCTCAGTGCTGGCAGGCACGTGGGACTAGTGCCACCAAATGCTGAGATCGGAGCTTCATTGATGGCACAGCCAGGCTCCCTGCATACCTGCCAACCCCAGTGGCTTGGAGTGCCTTGCCTGGTTATATTCTCCAAAAGGTTTTTCTTTTTCTTTCTTTCTTTCTTTTTTTTTTTTTTTTTTTTTTTTTTTTTTTTTTTTTTTTTTTTTTTTTTTTTTTTGTATTTAGTACAGGGTCTACAGGGTCTCATTACCTAGCTCATACTTGTAGCAATCCTCCTGTTTTCAGCTTCCTAAGAGCTGGGATTGCAGGTGTGCGCCACCATGCCCAGTCTCAAGCGTTGTCTCAGTGTGCCCCAGGGGTGGGGCCAGCTTGGCATACCAGGGATTGAACCCTGGCTACTGTATCTGCAGGTGCTTTAGCCCAGTGAGCTATCTGGTCAGCCCTTCTAAAAGGTCTTGAATACCTTTCACACCATGACTTCTACATCCTTTCTTAAAATGTTTAAGGGGCAGCAACAGCTTTGGGGTATTTAGTGCAGTAGAAATGGCATGACTGTTGGCCTGAGACTTTTTCTGAGCATCACGTACATACAAATAGTTGTACACGATTGTGTTGAGGAACAAACCGCACCACGTACAAGTGCCGCTTGTTGAGAAGTGGTGAAAGAATCATGAGTTTGAACCCTAGTTTGTGGTGTGTGTGTGTGTGTGTGTGTGCATGTGTGTGTGTGTGTGCATGTGTGTATGGTGTGTGTGCATTTGGTTGTTGCGGGGTCTCACTACACAGCTCAGACTCATGGCGGTCCTCCTGCTTCAGCCTCTTCAGGGCTAGGACTACAGGAGAACACCACTATGCCTGGACTCTGGCCAGCTCAGCCCGCCCAGGGGGTGGCGCTGGCACAGCATGTGGTGCCTAGGCTTGCACTGCGGTCCATGTGCTTGCGTAAGCTTGCCTAAGCAGGTGCTTTAGTCAGCCGAGCTCTCTCGCCAGCTGCTGAACTCTGGTTTTGACACTAATGAAGGACATGGGTTTCCTAGGGCTGCTGTGACACCTTACCACCAAAGAGCTGGCCAGAAATCCCAGGGCACGGCTTCAACAGGCTGCATTTGTTGAGGAACTCCAGGGAGGACCCTTCCTTGTGTCTTCTGGCTTTTGGTGGCCACGGTCATCGTCTTCTGGGGGTTTGCTCCCTTCTTCCCTCCAAGTGTCACACACGAGGACCTAACAGTGTCCTGAAGAGCCAGGTGAGCAGGCAGAGATGCTGTCATCCCGAGAGCCTTGATTTTATGTGCTGAGATCCTTTTCCAAAGAAGGCCACCTTCACCTGTTGTAGGAGATAAGATATGCGCAAATCTCACCATGACCACCTTATGAGTGGCTTTGGAAATGTCCCTTAGCCTGCCTCAGCCTCTTTCTCGTTTACTTATGAAGTCAGCCAGCGTTCCTACCTCACAAAGGAATTGTGAAATTAAAGTGAAAGAACTTGTCACATGATACATGATGTATGAGAACGTATTTCTAAACCTGCCCATTCCAACCCTGTGGGGCTGAGAGGTCTTAGTTATCATGTCTACGGCCACCACTGCCTACCTCTGTGGCATCCCTGGTCACCCTTAGCTGTGTTCTGAAAGCCCTTGGCATGGTGTCTTCCCTGCAGAAAGCACTTAAATCCATGTTTTTTAAGTGAAGGGATCCCCCGGGCTGGCCTGGCTTGCCGGGTGTCCTTAGGAGGAGCTCAGGAGAACCAGAAGGATCCTCTAGGCCCTCCACTGGATGGCCTCCTCCTCCTCCTCCTCCTCCCTCTACTATGGGAGAGCTCACAAGCCAGCAGATACTGATCCTGGATTCAGTTCTGCCACCTAGCACTGTGCCATTTTAGGCCCGGGTCCCTTATCTGAAAGCAAGTGACACCTGGCTCAGCCGATGTGAGCACCGAAGCATAGGTATGAAGTCCTCCACTCCTATGGGGTCTCAGCCTTACTCCAGTGCAGCCTGACAGGCGCATTCTCTGCCCCCAGGTGCCCTCATCTACTTGGTCCTCTTCTCGCTTGGGGGTGCTTCTCTGCTTCCCCTCTACCTATCCAGAGCCCTTCTCATCCTTCACTCAGGGTAGTATCCAGCCAGGGCTTGCCAGCTCAGCAAGTCAACACCTCAATCAGCTTGGGAGCTTGCACGGGCGGGAGCCTCATGACCAGAGACCAGGCAGTCAGGCACCAGGCTGTTTGGGAAGGCGCTGGCACTGGCAGGACCAGCCTGGCACCATGGAGACAAGTCTCATTGTGCTGCCATGGGAGGGGCCTGCTAGGGCCTCTGGCTCCCTGCGCATGAGGGGAAGAGGCAGAACAGAGTCCCATGTGCCAGCCAGGTTGTGGCTCAAGTCATGTTGTCACTCCAGTCATGTCACCCCTCAGGGCCTCAGATTCCTTGGATGCACAAGGGAATGACAGTCCTTACTCAGAGCTGTGCGGAGGACCTCTCTGAAGCAAAGGGCAAAGGGGAGGAAGTGACTTCTATTACACATTCAGTGTGTCGGATGAGGCCCTGGCCTTTTGCTTTTAATTTGTGCAGTTCTGCAAAAAGTAAGATGGGAAAAGCAAGCTGTGGACATGAGGGGCCTAGTGATGGGAAGAGACGACATCCGTAGTTGACTCCTAGTGGCATAGCTCTAAGGTCAGAGTTGGACCCACTTGCCCCATCATGGGTCCTGGTCCTCTGCAGGGAAGATACCCTCTCTGTTGGAGGACAGGGCTCCGCATCGCTCTCACACCACCCTCCACTAGCACAGTGGCCCGGGAGGGGGCCAAGGAGCAAGCACCCTGATGACCAGCATTCACCACTGGCCATTCCTGGGTCTTGATGGAAACTGCAGTCTTCCTCTCACTTTCTGGCCCAGCACTAAGTTGCTTGAGAGGAATCTGCAGGGAGAGAGCTCCTCCCCTGGGCTCTCTGCCTGTGCAGGTCCCTGGCAGAAGGTCCTCCCTGGCTCCCCTGGCCTCCCATAAAGGCCCCACATGTCATTTCCAGTCTCTGACTAACTATGATGACTCCAAGTCTCGCTGTCTGCCTCTGCGCATGGTCCAGGGCTCATTGTGAGAGGGATCAGGGTGGGATTGGGCGCGTGGCTAGGGGAGCACGGGGTGGGGGAGTGAAAGGTTTCAGAACTCTGGGTTCACCAGTTCCTTCTCACCCCACGTTGGAGTTGGCTGGAGGCAGGTCTGAGTTTCTAGGTGAGGTTCAGACACACGGGCACTTTGAAGACTGCAGACAGCTCCGGGCAATGCCCACTGAGGACTTGTCCTTCACCCTGGCCCTTGCCTAGGGTCTGGCCACTGTGCTACATAGAGAGACAGACAGACAGGCAGACAGACAGACAGGCAGGCAGGCAGGCAGGCAGGCAGGCAGGCAGGCAGGCAGGCAGGCAGACACTCCTCGCTCCACGGATTTGTGTGGGACTCACACTTGCCTACTTTGGAGCCTTGAGACAGGGAAGCAAGTGTGAAATGACTATTATTAGCACTTGGACGCTAAGCTTGACTGGGGCATCGTGGAGGGAGCAGTGTGTGGGGAGGCGAGGGCTGGTGGGGAGCAGGCAGGGGCTGGTGCCAATGGGCGCCTCGGAGCTTCCCTTGGTAGCTGTGCGCAGACCTTCTATAGCACAGTAAAGTGTCACATCTCCTCTTTTCTCAGGGCTGTGATAGTGTGCTGAGCTGGTGAGACCCCCTGTGACTGCCCGTTGGACTCACCCACCAGATTCCTGCAAGCATGACCCTCGCAGGTAGCCACGCACGCAGTGGTGGGATGGGCCGCCGCCTTCTTGGGTTTCCCTCCACAGAGCCTATTTACAGATTCGCAGAGACAAAGGGCTGGCAGGAAACACCCAGGAGGCCAGAGGCGGCTCAGCTCTGTGTGGGTGGGGTGACAGCTGAGCTTTTCTTCTTTTTGGTCAACTCTGTGTTTTGTTGTTGCTGTTTGTTTTTGCGGAACTGGGGATAGAGTTCAGTCCTTTGTGCTGAGCTACACCCTCTATCCTTGTTACATTTTAAATTTTGAGACAGGGTCTTGCTAAGCCATTAAGTTGCCCAGGTTGGGCTTGAACTTGTGGTTCTCCTGCCTCAGCCTCCCAGAGTGCTGGACTACACGCGTGTGCCATTGCACCTTTCTCCCCTGTGTGCTTTGAAAAAGGATTGTGTAAGGCTCCATAATGTCCTTGCAGTCATGCATGCTTTCGGATTTGTAAAAGAGCACGAGGGAGACACTCTGGAGCTAGGCTGGCTGCTGAGAGGGGCTGAGGAATCGGGGCCAGCAGTGGAAAGGGATTGGAAGAGCTGCACAGCAGCTAGGCCTGTGACCTCCAGCACAGAGGGACTTCGTGGTGGTGACACCTCCTGCTCGTGGCCAGTGGCCACCAGGGCTTGGATCCCTGTGTCAGAAGGTCAGCGAAGGCCCAGAGCAGAGGGGTGGCAGTGAGCAGCCACGTCACGAGTTGGCTTCTTGCTCCGTGGGCGGCACTGGCCAGCACTGCTAGCAGAATGAAATGTGGAATTCTGCTTCTAGGAGCCAAGGAGTCCGGCCATCCTGCAGTTGGGGGTGGGGGGAGGGTGGGGTAGGGGGAGGCGGCCGTGTCCCGGCTGCTGCTGAGCGCACTGCGTACTCTGTTAGGAGGGAAGAGGGCCTTAGGAAGGCTGAGATCTCGATGAAGTCCAGTGGGGGAGGGGCAGAATTGTACGCAGAAACCCTAAAGCGTCAAGTCTAACAGGGCACGGACCCCGACCTTGGGTGCAGGTCTGGGCGGCGGAGGTGCCTCCGGCTCACTGGTGTGGACGCTGCCCTCTGAGGCCGCCAGGTCTCCTCCTCACCTGTCCCTGTTTCCACAGCCTACAAGGAAAAGATGAAGGAGCTCCCTATTGTGTCCCTGTTCTGCTCCTGCTTCCTGGCTGATCCCTTGAATAAATCATCCTACAAATATGAAGGTCAGTGAGAACCAGCTGGGAAAATGAGGGGTGGGCCCCCCCCCCCCCGTGTCCGTCGTCGTCGTCGTCGTTGTCGTCGTCGTCGTGGTGCAGCACCTGACCCACTTCATGTAGCTCTGCTGGCCTCGGCCAGATTTCCTTCCCAGAGCCCAGGTGGTGGAGCTGCAGGGGTGGCCCTGGGCGTTGGCTAGCTGCGGGTCTGAGTCAGGTTGCCCCAGAGCACTCGCTCCGGGTCCCCGTGATCACTGCTGAACAAACCCGAGCTGTGGAGGATACAAAGGGACCCAGACAGAGATCCTGTCGTGGGAAGCACAGACCAGAAGAGACTTTGCTGGATTCCGGGTCTCTTGGGGGAAGGGTGCAGGTGTGCCAGGACTGGATTTCCATCTGGGATTGTCACAGCCGCGATGCTGGGACAGCCCGCAGGGAGCACTTGAGGGCCGTGACCTTGTGCAGGGTGGTCAGGCCCGGGTCATCTCCCACATCCCAGCTGAGAGGAAGCAATGGACTCGGTCTGACGATGAGCAAGAGGGTGTTCGCATGACCTAAGCCTGTGTTTTCTGTTTAGGCTGGTGTGGGAGACAGTGTAGGCGGAAAGCTCAAATGCAGCGGCAAGACAGTGCTGACTGGACAGAAAGAAGAGAACAGGGTAGGAGGGAGTCAGGGGAGAGGTCTGCAGGCTGAGCTGGCAGCGGGGCAGTGGGACGAGGAGGGTGGGTGGGTGGTGGGAAGCGCGGCCCGCTAGCCACACCACCGCGAGGCCAACTTAGAACAGGAGGCTGGGGGTCGAGGCAGAAGCAAAAGTAGCCAGTGTTGCTGCAGCTGTTAGAATAAAACCTGTGCCCCGGGATCCCACGTGCTGAGTCCGAAACTTCACCATGGCTACAGACCCCGCTAGTGCTCTCAGAGCCCACTGACCCTAGATACCAGGCCTGCCCTGGGGACCCCGGCTCTTCCATGTCTGTGTGCATGTGTGCATGCTTGCAGGGGGTGCAGCCATGCACAGGTGGGCAGCCCCTGCTGTGCCCTCTGCAGCAGACACGGTGGACCTGAACTGGTGTGTCATCTCAGACATGGAGGTCATCGAGCTCAATAAATGCACCTCGGGCCAGTCCTTTGAGGTCATCCTGAAGCCGCCCTCCTTTGACGGGGTGCCCGAGTTCAACGCCTCCCTCCCCCGGCGGAGAGACCCTTCGCTGGAGGAGATCCAGAAGAAACTAGAAGCAGCTGAGGAGCGAAGGAAGGTAGGCCCTGCCCTTTCCTCTTTCTCTCTGTGGGTTTGCGAAGAGGAGGGAGCTAGAAAAGACAGGCAGTGGAACTGCGTGGGTAAGGTGCCCAGATGCCACCCTCCATGTGTGGGGCAGGGGCGGAGGTGCCATTGAGGGCAGAGGACAGAGTGAAGTCCCTATCCTGTAGGAGCCTATGGTTCGGTTAAGGTCACACAGAGGTGACCTCATGTGCCTGGTGGGAAGAGAAAGACCGTGAATAATGCTGAGGATGGGAGGAAGGTTTTCTTTGCCTGGGAGAGGGGAGAGGACCCAGTACTGTGTGTTTGCATGCAGCCTTGGTGTCTTCAGCTTTTCCGGCTGGCCTTGTGGCTCCACTCGGATGCTCTCTTAGTGAGCTTGTCTTTCTCTCTCAAACAGGGAGTGGTCCTCTCCGCCCTTCAGTTGCTAGGCTGCATCCTGTTGACTCTTTAAGGCATTTGTCACAGGCTCCTCCAGGTTTCAGTGATTTACCTTAGGATCTTATCTCTATTAGAGATTTTCTTTCTACAATTGTTAGAACAGCACCTGGCAGTTACTAGAAGATCATCTGGTATTTGTGAGTGAATGAAGGAAGGGTGCCAAAGAGAGAAGGGACCCTGAGACGATTAGCCTAAGGCTGCAGAGCAATCCAAGCTCTCTGAGCGGTGGGAGAAGCCAGGAAGGGTGCTTGCTTCCTGCGCACACGCTGGGACTTCAGGCTCAGCACGCGTGCTGGATACAGAGAGCTTAACTAAGCAGTGATGGCGAAAGTGTACTCTGGTGAGCTCACCCCCAAGGGCCTCTCTCTCCTTCTGTGTGTCCCCAGTACCAGGAAGCTGAGCTCCTGAAGCACCTAGCAGAGAAGCGAGAACACGAGCGAGAGGTGATCCAAAAAGCCATCGAGGAGAACAACAACTTCATCAAGATGGCTAAGGAAAAGCTGGCCCAGAAGATGGAATCCAATAAGGAGAACCGGGAGGCCCACCTTGCTGCCATGTTGGAGCGGCTGCAAGAGAAGGTAGGCGCCAGGGCGGAGGCTCCCGGAGGCAGCTCTGCCGCCCTTCCGCGGCGCGTTTACCTAGACCTCTGCACCACTTCCAGAGGCAGTCGCCATGCAGGAATGGGAACCTTTCTTTGAGGCAGAACGTGTAGAGAGTCGAGGGGATGATTTAGGAGGCCGCTGACTGGAACTGAGACAGTTCCGTAGCTGAAGTGGCTCACTGTCTGAGGAGTTTTAGGGAGTGGCTCGCTCTTCTTTTTCAGCAGAACAGAACAGGGATAGACACACGCTATGTGCTCCGGGCTTCTTTCTTGAACGGACTGGTGTGGTTCACTAAAAGGTGCTCACCTGCATTCTCAGCTCTAAGCTAAAGAAGAGCTTAGCCGAGTTTCTCCTGAGCAGGAAAGAGGCCCCTCAACCTCAGGTCAGGGCCCACGTGAGTCGCAGGTCTCTCACAGGGCTGCCTCTTGTCATAAACCCAATGGTGTCGCCTGAATATTGGGAGTGTGAGAGACAGGTTGGTCCCCATGTCAGAAGAGGGGCCGCCCTCCCCTGCCAAGGACACACTCGCCTCTTTTTCTGAGTTGCAAGGCCACCCCAGTTTCTCCGGCAGCTCCTGGGAAGCTCCAGCTCTGTGTTTTATTTCCAGGAACCGCCTGCTGCGCGGTGACTCCCGGGACCTGATCGGTGGCCTCGTCCCATGGTGAGCAGTGTGGTCCGCACTCCTTCCTGCCCGTTCACCTAGACTCTCAGGCCCTTGGCAGCAGGTGTTAGAAAGACGTGGTTTCTTCAGGGGCAACCTGAAGGCTGCACAGGCCCTGGCACCAGCGAGTTCTGCACTTTATTGTCCTATAAAGGACAGCTGGGCCGCCACTAGGGAGGGAAGCAGTCCGAGTTTGATTCCAAGCTTCCCTGATCAATGTAGCAAACCCTTAAGGAGAAGTCTGCCCTGGGGTTGGAGAGCGCAGGAGCTTCCTTGGGCTGGACTTAGTGGCGAGCATTTGAAAGACTATTTACAGAACACTTTCAGTTCATCATTCGATAGTGATCCTGTGGTCCCAACAAGTCCAGGAGGGGATCAGCACAGGTGGGACTGTTTTTTGCAGGTGAAGAAAGCATGTCAGAGCTGGTCGAATGACCAGCATGGGTCCCACAGCTGGCAGGTAGCACATGTCAGAGTAGCAACCAGCCTTCTGGTTCCCTGCAGATGGCTCTTCCCTTGTCTGTCCCAGAAGCCAAGGGAAGAACCCCAAACCCCGAGTTCTGCCCTGCGAGCTCACCTGAGAACAGAGCTAGAGTGGGAGGTGGAGCTGTTGGGAAGGTTCCCATTCTGTAGTCGCTGCTGTGGAGATGCCTGATACCCCCGGAAGTAAGATGCCAGAGTGGACGTTTTGACAGATCATCTTGCTTGGGAGCCCTGATCTCCACTCAGAAGTACCCACTGGAGGAGGCAGGGGGGTGGTGGTGGAATAAGGGCTAAGTGTACGGGGGAAGGGGCCTCTTCAACAATAGCCTTCAGGCCAGCCTTGGTGGAGGTCATGCACTGTCTATTCCAGACTCACCTTATATGAGTATGGAATTACAGACACTTGGGCCCTCCCCTGGGACCTATTGCCTAGGGACACCCTGGCTTTCCAGGTCCTGTGATACACAGCAGAGACTGAAAAGCACTGCTTGAGGTATATACTTCCTGCTGCTAACCTGGGGAAAATTTGAGGGGCTCTAGGGACAGAGTTGTAGATGAAAGTATATCTGAGGAGGCTGAGCTACCTCAGTGTGTCTCATTTAGGTTATTCTGTCAGCTAAATAGGACAGTGCCAGTCTCAGTGAGGAGGCTGATTTCCTGAGTACCTGCCAAGGCCAGGTGTCATACAAAATCTGGGAAACACAAAGAAGATAAAGGTCCGGGGCCTGCCCACAAGGCATTCACCTGGCATAGGTACCCAGAGTCTCCCACAGTGAAGTAGGGCTGACCCAGCCTGTAGCTGGACCAAGAGCCTGGGAGGCAAAGGGGCTGCCCAGCCAGGCCTCCACGCTGCATCAAAGAACAAGGTCCAGGTGGGGAAGTGTCAGTCAAGGTCACACAGCAGGAGAGCCTGGGAGGTCAGATCTGTCTTTTACAAATGAGGGTGGCCTTATAAGAAGGGACACAAAAGTCTACCTGTTGGAGTACTCTTTGGACAGCCTAAAAAGTCTTCCATCATTTCGTTCTTTGAGAACTCTCAGCCTTCAGCCATAGAGCCCAGGTCATGCTCACTAAGACAGAGGAGATGGCAGCTTTGAGGCCATCAGCAATAGGTGTGGGCAGTGAGCTGGCTCTGCTACCTGGTCTGCTAGCACAGGCTACCCCAGCAGAAACCTACACTGCCAAGCTGTGCTAGCAGTCCAAATGCCAGGAAGGCTGGAACAGGGAGCAAGAGGCTGAGGGACGCTGGGGCCACTGTGAGGTGGGTCCCCTAAGGGAGGCAGGGACCTGCCAGCCCAGGGCTTTCTGGACCACCCCAGCAGCTCACTCACCTGCCAACTTCTGCCCCTTCTCAGGACCTCTCTGCAGACACAGCCCTGCTCTTCCTGCAGTGGTCATCTCGACTGTTCTGCTCTCTTCCCCTCTGTCTTCCTTTAGCCCTGGAAGGCCCGTGTGACCCACCCTTGTCCCTCCCTTCCTTCCCAGGACAAGCACGCCGAGGAGGTGCGGAAAAACAAGGAGCTGAAGGAAGAGGCCTCCAGGTAAAGCCCAGAGGCCAGAGACGTTTCCAGGACACCGGACAGTTCCCGAAGTTCTGAGCAGCCTCACCCTCGAGCTGCTCTCCCAGCACTGGGGTTTGGGGGGAGGGGGGTGGCCAGGGGTGTTTCCTCTGCTTTTGGTGTTTGTACATGTAAAGAATTGACCAGTGAAGCCATCCTATTTGTTTCCGGGGAACAATGATGGGGTGGGAGAGGGGAGAGGAGAGAGTTGGGAAAGGGAGACCAGCTCATGGACATTGCCGCACTACCCACTGCAGGCTCAGGCCTGGGCCCCCGCTTTTCACAGCTCTGCCTCCAGGAGACGCGTGAAGAGATGATGAGAACCAGGCCAGTGGAAGGTCAGAGTTAGGGGCAGGGTCCAGGAGTGGTGGCTTCAGAGCCTTCAGGGTGAGCCCCGCTGAAGGGGCATGAGGCCTGGAAGTGTCACTTCTGCCCCATGGCCAGTGGGATGAGGTCTCTCTATGTGTTACCCATTATCTTTTGATCATACGACCAATGAAACCTTTACTTCAACTCTCCAATTCTTTGTTTTCTGAATTTGTCCTTTTGGATGATTGGTAGAATGTCCTAGAAATTTGGCTTCTGCCCATGTGATGTCAGGTGACCGTTAATTTTACCATCGTAGGCATCTGAGGTGCTGGGTGAGGTGGGTTGAATCGTGTCATACTTGAGAGATTTGTTTTTCTTTTTCTTCCTTTAAGCCCATCTGTGGGCTGTCCCTGCCTGGACCAAGGAGTAAAGGAACCCAAGGTTTCTTTCTACAGGCTATTGTTCTAGCTTTCTCCAGGATTTATCTGAAGAAGGAAGTTGTCTTAAGTCTGTTCAGGCTTCCATGATGAAATACCTTACCTTGGGTAATTTAGTGCCCACAGTTCTGGAGACAGGGTGGCTCAAGATTAAGACACTAGTAGATTTGGTATCTGGTGAGGTGAGGGGTCCTCTCCCTTCCAGATGGTGCCTCTTGCTGTATCTTACATGGCAGAAGGCCAGTGGGCTCCCGTAAGTCCTTCTTGTAGGGCACTAGTCCCATTTAGGGCCTCCATGACCTAAATGCCCCCTAAAGGCCTCCCCTCTTATTACTCTTGTGTGGGGCTTAAGTTTTAACACGTGGCTTTCAGGGGGATATCAGTGTGGTGGGATACTTCCTCAGTTTGGATTACAAAATGGGAGCAGGGAAACGAAGAACTTGCTAGGGAAGGCAGAGGGGGCCATTCCAACCCGGCAGTCCTGATCTCCAGGACACCCCCACCCTCCACTGGAAAGAAATGGGGGGGTGGTGCACAGCCTGCATGGACCGGATCCCAGGGCATCCCACACCTGCCCTGCACACTGTGTAGTTTTGTACAGACTTGCAAATAAACTCTTTGGTATTGCCGTGTTTCTTCCACTAGTGGAGCTGCAATTCAGCTTTATTTTCAGTTAGGATGATGGTGACAGTGAACACTTGGGCTGCACTCGTTAGCGATCTGACCATCTTTCTGGACTTGCTCATCTAGATTATCTTATTTAATTCTCACACCAGTCATGAGAGGAAGGTACGCTTGTTCAGAGAAGTGAGTGTATAGAAAGTGTAACTTGCTGGAGTCCGCACAGATAATACAGGGGAGAACAGGGACTTGTATCTGGCAGTGTGTTTCCAAAGTCTGTATTTTTAGCCCTGCACTGTGCTGCTTTTTGACACTTCCAAACTAGGCTGTGAGTCCTAGATTGGTGTTTCTCAAACTGTGAGTTGTGACTAATTGGATTGTGAGACTAGTTTAAAGAATCCAATATAACTTTCCTCCCTCCTTCCTTCCCTTCCTGTCTCCCTTCCTTCCCTCCCTTCCTGTGAAATAGAATAGAAACAAAACAAAACATCAAAATACATTCTGGGTAATGATGGATGTATCAGTGCATGAGAACCGTGTTTCTATTCTTGATATTATGCATGTGTTTCTAGGCCACACTATAAACCATATTTCTTACTGGGGTGACAAGTACAGCTCTTTGAAAGTCAGTGCTGTAGCATGAGCATGGAATCAGAACCAGGATGTCCAACTTGCAGATCAGGGTCTCTGCAAAGTTGCTACATTTAAGAAAGTGAAGCACTGTGCGGGTGATCAGACCTAGGTTCCTTTGGTGAAGACGGAAGTGAATGGGAGGGTCTGTTTTCCCAAATCTGCTCCATCAGCATCTTCATTCTCCCACCGGAACCCTCAAGGCTGGAGGAAGCTCTTTGCTCCAGGTCAGAATCCTGTCATTTGCCAGTTCAAACTTCCACCCTCGGCACACGCCCTTCCCTTTTCTGGGTTGCTCTTCTCTTCTCAATTCCAACCCGTTCTTTCAAACTCAGTCCAGATATTAAGTTCTCTGACTCTGCCAGTGTTTCTCTATTTTTTATGCACTACAATTTCTGTATCATTATTTATCTGTGCTTCCCTGCTATTAAAATTGATGCCTCTTGAAAACAGAAACCAGTTTCATGCATCTTCATGTGCTCAGCAATGCCTACTGGGGTAGCTGGTGCTTGGGACAACAGTGCTGTAGAGAGGCAGGTGGGCTTTTGTCAGAAGCTTCATCTTTATATAGAAGAACGAGAATGAAGGCACCTGCTCAAGATCATGCAGGTGATTAAAACCAACGTTTCAGACAGGCCCTGGGCTCACTGAGCCCCAGCCCTTGACACATAGGACTGAAAACCCCAATTACATGGTCAGAGTGGGACAGATTCCAAAAATTAACAACCAAGTCTTGCACCAAAACAGTGTACATGCCAGTAGGGATACACAGGAAGCTACTAA
Source organism: Myocastor coypus (assembly GCA_004027025.1). Classification (NCBI taxonomy): domain Eukaryota; kingdom Metazoa; phylum Chordata; class Mammalia; order Rodentia; family Myocastoridae; genus Myocastor; species Myocastor coypus. Next base: position 17,580 of record PVJA010013106.1, read on the forward strand.
GGCAATGTCTCTTAAATTTTCAACTTGCATCAAAACCCTTTGAGAGCTCATTAAAACATCAATTTCTTTGTTATGATGTTTGCAAATGAAAATAATTGACAGGCTTAAGGAAACAGCATCTTTTGAGCATGTTGTAGTGGACCCTATGTTTGACAAAGTCATTTTTTTACTTCTTTCCTTAAAAATGTATTTAATCTTATTTTTACTTATTAGTTATTGGCAGGATTTATATTAAGTTGGCCTAAACCAAGATTTTCAAACCTGTAGTGTGTAATTGGATGGGATCTGGTTGGGGCGGTGACCTTGGCAGGCACCCTGCTCTTTCAGCTGTGCAGCTGCTCCCTGCACTCTCGGTGCTTCCTCACAATCCAAGGTTCAAGGTGTGGAGCCTGGCACTGTGCACTGCACGGTGATAAGCCTGGACCAGAGCCAGAGCGTCCTGCTTGCACAGCCACCGCCATTTATTCTGGTTGCTTGTTACATACATGGTTAGATGCATTGTTATTTATTTTAAATCAACAAGTTGTAAAATTATGTCATTGACTAGGAACAGTATGTTGTGAAGTACCTATGTATTACAATGGAATATTTGTACATATTCCACCATACACATGTATCCTTATGCATATATTCCATTCCATTATGGAATGACTAGATCTAGTCTCAGTTTCTGGGGGCCAGCTATGATCACAGTTTGAATACTGTGCAGTATTTTATATAACTCTGTACAACGAAGAAGCGAGTCAAGGGAAGTATCTCCAGGGACCAGGGGAGGAACAAGTGGCTGCCAGCCGGAACGGATGGAGATGACCTCTAGCAGAGGTGCTTGGGCTGCGCCTTCAAGGAGGAGCTAACCTTGGGTAGACAGAGAAGGCACAACTGGTGATGGGGTGGGCTTCTCGAAGGGCACCAGGGCAGCGGCTGCAAACGTGGAAGTCAGCGGAGTGGTCATCTGGGAAGAGAGTCCAGAGGAAGCTCTTCTGCACTCCCCTGATGAGACGGCAAGGGGAGGAATTGGAGCCAACAGAGGATTGAGCCAACATAGGGGTGTTGACTCACCTCTATGATTAATGAGTCAATTCAACATAGGGGATGAATGGGGTGATCAAAAGCTGTGGTCACCCCATTCATCAATGCATCAATTAAGAGGGTTCATTACAGTAAAAGGCACATCACCATTAATCTGCCTTAAAATACTTCTTGCTTCAAACACACTTATCCCATCTTTCTTGGCATTCTGTCTATTACTGTAATAAATTATTTTTTAAAAATTAAACAATCACCATAGTTTTTGATCACCCATGTATTTTACTTTCTTTTCTTTTTTTTGGGGGGGGTACTGGGTTTGAACTCAGGACCCTCCCCTTGCCAGGCAAGTGGTTATTTTACTGAGCTATCTCCTGGTCCTATATTTTAAATCTTGAGGTCTTAAGCCAATGTCTCCTAATAGGAACCATGACTCGGCCCCCTCTTAGCCCAGGTGAGCTTTGGAAATGTGTGGCAGCAATTTTGTTTAATGCAAAGAGAGGACAAAGCGCTTCTTTTGCGTGTATAGAGGCCAAGAGTGCTAGATGTCCACCAGCGGAGTCTCACACCTCTTTCAACTCCCCAATGTAAGTGAGAAACCGCTTAGGAGTAAGTCCTGACCTAACCCACTTTCACATGTAAGCACCGTTTCTTCTTGCCTCAGATTGGATCCACAGGTCGGTGTCCTCTGCCTGCTCTAATTTCTCTTCCTCTTAGATCACTCTCAAACATTGGATTTCATTTTCTCTTACTATGTGCCTTCTCTCGGACAAAAAGATACTCTGGATCCACCTTAATCAAGCTTAAAACTAAGCCTTGAAAGAATCAACTGACTTTAAGTAAATCAGAGTAACACTAAAGTCTCTGATAGGTGATGGGGGCAACTTGACTGGATTAAGGAATTCTCTGCGGATTTTTATTCTCACCTTGGTAGCCCTTAAGCCCATTTGTCTTCTGCTGCCAGATGCTTTGTCATTGATGAGAATTGGTGGGCTGCCCCATTGTGTGTGTAGTGGTATTTCTGGAGGAGATTACAGTGGAAGTCAGTGAACTAGTTACTAGAGGGAGTGGCTATCCTCCAAGTGGTGGGCACCATCCAGTGAGCCACAGGATTAAATGGAAAAGTGGATGAAGGGTGAATTCTTGTTCTCCTTTTTGGAGCCAGGAAATCCTGCTGTGGGGGGAGGTCCAGAAGTTCAGTTCTCTGATTTTTTGGGGTCTAGCACTTGTACCTCTGGGTTCTTAGGTTTTTGGTTTCAGGCTGAGTTACACCACTGGTCTCCTTGATTTTAAAATCTTTGAGTTGGGACTAAGATATCATACTAGGATTCCTGGGTCCTCACTTCCAGAGGGCCTATTTTAGACTTCTTAACCTCCATAACTGAGTGATATAATGTATCTTCTTCATGTGTTTCTTCCTATACCTCTTCTAGGAGCTCAGTTTCTCAATAGTTCTGCCTAAAATAGGATTGAATTCTTTTCAATATAACTGAAAAGAATCCAACAAGGATTGAACAATGTGAGTCCTGAAATATCTGGCATCTAACACACATCTATCAGATTTAGAAAGAGGCAAGACAGTATTAGACACCATTATGAGGACAACATTCTGTTAAAACAAAAACAGCAATAACAGAATGAAGTGAATGGACATAGCTTTTGAAATATAAACTAGAAATATGGATCATGTATTAGAAAAAGGAAAGAAAAACTTTACAGAAACAGAAGATCTAAAAATAAACAATGGGGGCTGGAGAGATAGCTCGATGGGCTAAGCACCTGCCTGGCAAGCACAAGGACCTGGGTTCCATTCCTGGCACCACAGGGAGTGCCAGCTTGGAATCCCTGGGCTCACCAAGCTGGCCACTGAAATCCCAGCACTGGGCAGATTGAGACAGAAGGATCAACCGGGGAGACAGCTCAGTAGAATAAGCGCTTGCCTGGCAAGTGCAAAGGCCAGAGTTTAATTCCTGGTTCTGAAAAAAAAAGTAAAAGTCAGTTTTGGGGCTGGGGAGATAGCTCTGTCACACAAGTGCCTGACTGGCAAATGAAAGGTCGTGAGTTTGAACGCTGGTCCTGGGGGGGGGGGGAGTGACAAAATAAATATTACCTGGTGATGGTTGATTTTAAAAAAAAGGATCACTAGGAGTCTGAGCTGTGTAGCGAGACCTTGTACTAAGTAAATAAGTAAATGTAAACATAAACAATAGAGCTCTAGAATAGTACAATATTTTTTGGGGAAAAACTACGGCTGGATTTATAGCAAGTCAATCACCACAAAAGATGATTGAAGACAGAGTATTAGCATTAATTCAAATGAGACATAAAGAGGGTTCATCAACCTGAAGTGATGCAGGCAGTAGTAACCCGTGGAATAAGACAAAGTCTTCACAGATGAGTAATTAAGAGTCCACAGTGGGAAGAAAGTAGAGGGGAGGCTGCAAAAATTTGAAGCAGTAATGGCTTTTATATTCCAACTTGTAAAGAAGTATAAAATATCAGACTTAAAGTCTTAACAAGCTACTGGGACAGTACTGAGAAAATGCTCCAAGGAACACCTCAAGTAAATTGTTGAAAAAGACTGATAAATAGAAAATATTAAAAGACAGATACTGTATACTGAGGATTAGTGCTAAAACTGCTAGATCTTTTTTTAAATGTATAAACTTTTTATTCAGTCTTCACAGATTTTTTATCAGAACAAAGATATAATATTTAATACTTTTCAGATCCCCTTACAGAAAGCTTTAGAATAAATAATTTCAAAGTAAGCTCACCAACTCTGTGAATTAGTACATATTTGCCAGTACTATCACACCAATGTACAGGAGAGTTATCCTTCATGATATAGATAAAACACAGAAAATATGGGAAATTTAACAGTATAAATAACCACACACACAAAAAAAGTAAAAACTCGACGGATACAGCACAGGGATGGAAATACTGAAAAAAAAAAAAAAAAACCAACTGAATTACTCTTTTATTTTTATTTATTTATTTATTTGTTTTTGATGGGACCAGGGTTCGAACTCACGACCTTGTACTTGCCCAGCAGGCACTTGTGCCTCGGAGCTATCTCCCCAGCCCCTGAATTACTCTTTTAAAATGTAAAAGCCCTACATAGGGAAAATAATTCCTTTTCTAAGATTTGGCTCTTTCCTTATATTAAATACTTTCTCCTGTCACTCGTATTGATTTTTCTTTTCCAGAGGATGATTACCTTGGACATTCAGGATCTTACACTTGTTAATTGCTATTTGGACTCTAATACAAATGTTGTATCCATATCAAAGCTTGAAAATTAATAACTCTAAAAAAAATTTGTTAATGATGTCACAATCCCTACTGTCATACTGCCTAATAATTAACTACATCTCCTGAGTATGTACTGCTAAATGACTATTTGTAAAAAGCGAAATGACTAATAAGCCTAGTGAAGGCAGTATTGCATTTATGGGCTTCTCTACCTACCTAGGCCTCAAGTATTCTGGTAAAATGATAGAAAAGCACAATATGAAAATTAAAAAGGTATAGTAAATATTGAGACCAAGATTTTTTTAAACTTCTGATATCAGCTGGCTGAACAGACAACTTACATACGGATGCTAGTAGCCAGGAAGTTGGAACTTAACTATATTTCCTACTGCTTATGAAAAGCCCAAGACCTTGTGTAACTCGTTTGGATCAAAGGTACCTTGACAATGACTTTTGCCAAGGATCTGAGAAAATTCTCAGAGGCAAATTTAGGGCTTAAAGGGTTCCATGAAATAGAAAGGTATGGAATGATTATTAGACCTCTTCAGAAGAAACTTAAGTAAACGTGGACTACCCTATCAGGCCAGAATTACTGGTAGTCCATAAAAAGCGAGATTAATGAAGATCAAACAGATAAAATTCCCTGATTTTTTAAAGTAACAGAGATTTAAAAAAAAAAAAAAACAATTCTAGTACCATCAATTTACTCATCCTGCAGGTCTAATATTTCACAATTATTCTAAAAGAACTAAAACGATGTTTAATATAACACTGTAGCCTATTGGCTTTAAAATAGGATTTTGTATTTTGAATGGTTTACCAAAAATATATTAATTTTGAAGTAAATTTTTGTTATATAACCAAGTATTCATAAAACTTAGTACATTAACATTTTAATAAGTCACCTTTTAGCCTGTAAGTGGTTTTCAGTTTTACTAAATTTTTTAAAGGTATATTTAACATACTGCAGACATTTCAATATTTCTGCATGCTCTATCTTATTTGGCATAATGTAATCATATTCAGCATTACTTTACCATATTTATAGTGACTTAAAATGAACAGACCAACTCCTTCTCCCCCTTACCCTGAATTAAAAATAAAAAGACAAAAATAAAAACACAAGACATGAGATTAGGTCCTAGAAGGTAACCTAATGAATAAAATCAACTTTCTGTACTCATATTTTACAATACAAAATTAACTTTTTGACACTACAGTCAAATACTTCCCAAAACCTTTCACAGAGCTCCAATGCATTTCTGGATTTGTTCTTTTAAAATCAGGATACTCTGCCTTTGCTCTGGAGGCAGCATGGCAATCTGATCCATAGTCAGCTGGAGAATGTGCATGATTAAAGCTGTTTTTTCTTGATCCTGTGGAGATACCTGGCTCTGCCCAGGACTAACACTGCTGGGCTGGCTGCCACCTTGCTTGGCTGCGCCCTGCATGCCACCTCTAGCATTCCCCACTCCTGATATGCTTGGAACCTGTCCAGGTCCGTGGGGGATACCTGCCCCTATGTTAATGGGACCCAGTTCTTGAATCCCACCAGTCACAGGTTTTCTAGAACTAGGTCCAGGGCTCTGCATTTCTAATCCTCTTGTATCCATGTGTGTCGCATCCATCCCTCTGGTCTCCGTAGTGTAGATCTCCGTTCCTTTTTGCTCCATTATTCGGGTCTCTAAAACCTCAATTTCCATTGCTCGTGTATCCATCCCTTGAGCTTCTCTACCTCCTCTGCCATCCATAGAGAGACCCCTTTGATCTATCATGGGTCCTCTGGGCTCTCTAATCAGCATTCTGGCATCTGCTATTGGCCCTTCTCTCATATCATGTGCAGAAGGGCCTCGGTTGTCATGGCCAGAGGCATGGTACATGGGAGGACCCTGATGGGGCGGACCCAGATAACCTCGGGGTTCTGCTTCTCCAGTAACTGAAAGCAAAGTCCCTCCACATGGGACATTGGGAGCATCTCCTAACAGTCCTCGAGGGAGGCCAGCAGCAGGCGTGGGGCCACGAGGCTTCGGAGCCCTAGGATCTGCCATCTGCACCTGTCCCCACTCTAAAGGGACTGGGCCAACCCCTGGCATCCCAGCCTGTGGCTGCACTGCCCCTCCAGGAGTTAAAGACCCAGGTCCAGTTCCAGGTCCAGAAACTGTGGCTGCTATCGGCCCCAGAGCTGGAAGTCGACCCTGGACTAGAGTCCGCATCAGAGGAGGTATGTCTTTCACAGGTCTTCTTGCCAAATGTTGAGGCTGAGGAATCGGAAGAATCGGAGGATTCTGTTGGTTCAACAAAACATTGGGTACTAGGTAAAGCCCAGGGCCAGGACCAGAAACAGGCCCAGATACAGAAATAGGGCCTGGGCCAGAGACAGCAACAGGGCCACGGCCGGAGATACTCTGAGATTTGCCTGGAGTCGACGGAGTGACATGAATCTTGCCATGCAGAATTTTCTGGGCCATCTCAGGATCTATGATTTTCATGACCACTTGTGCCTGCAGCAGCGCATAAGCCAGCTGTGGGTTTTGAAGCAACATGTTTCGAGCTTCCTGGGGGCGGCTTTGTACACAGAGCCTCATCTGCCTCATCAGCTCAAACACCTGCTCGGGAGGAAGGCTGGCTACTGCTCTGGTAATTGACTCAGGGGCATCTTCTGGATTGACGGGATCCCCATAAGGAGAGTCAAAGACAGGCGCTGCGAGGCCTAGGCTCTTTAGCTCCTCCTTGTTTTTTTCGCTGACAGCATTGTCCACCCGAAGCTCTCTCCCACTAAACTCACGCCCATTGAGGTTCTGCATGGCAGTAAGCGCGGTCTCCTGGTCTTGGTACTCGCAGAAGCCATAACCCTTGGGCTTCCCGGTCTCTCTGTCGTATACGAGCCGGAAACTGACAATGGAACCAACCTCTGAGAAAATGTCCTTCAATTGCTCCTCAGTTGCATCATACGGAATGTTTCCCACGAACACGGAACACAGCGACTGATCCATTGCGGGGTCTCTCACTGACAAACCCGACATGGTTTCAGCTTTCCGCAAAGCCGATAGAAGGTTCTTCCACGAGTTGTTGTCTGCGACCCACGCTTCTGCTGAGCGACGGAAGTGCATCTCAAAATCTGGGGAGGAACCTTCAGCGCACACTACCGCAGTTCCGCTTCTGCGCAGAACACGCGTCTGAAGCTCTCACAAAGGCCAGTGACGTTTTCCTCTCCTAGTCCTTCCTGGTTCTTACAGAGACCTACGATCCGGCCCTCTGCCCCCATCTGTTATTCCCAGACTTTCCGTGCTGCGCCACCACCATCACAAGTGGTGGCGCATGCCTGTAATTCCAGCACTTGGGAGGCTGAGGCAGGAGAACGGGTGTGAGTTCGAGACCAACCTGGGCTACAAAAGTAAGCTTAAGGCCAGCCTAAACTGCATAGTGAGAATCTGTCTAAAAAAGACAAAAAAAAAAAAAAAAAAAAAAAAAAAAAAAAAAAAAAAAAAAAAAAAGAGGCCTCCCTTGAGTTGATCATCCCGATAGTACTCTTATTGTCAGAAAGAACTTGTTATATAGTTTCAGTGGATAATCCTCTAGTGCAGGTGTTAAAATTTTAAGCCCCAGTACCTCAAAATAGATGGGTTGTTGAAGAGGTATTAAAATGAAGTCATCAGAATGATACAGTTGTGTAACGTATTCAGTGAGAACACACACACACACACACCCACACACACACATGACCATTGAAGACTGCCAGAAGATGGCCAGCTATAAGCAAGGAGAGAGGCTGGAGGAGAGGCCTACCTGCCTTGCTGCCTCTGAGATCTTAAGCTTGCAGCCTACAAAGCTGAAAGAAAACAAATTTCTGTGGAGATTTGCGTGGCAGCCTGCACCAACCAGTGCAATAGCGCAGCACAATCCTGAAAACACCGAAAGAAAATAATCCTGACCATTCTAAATTCTATCCCCAACAAAAAACAGCTTTCCTGAAGGGAAGTAGAAGAAAGATAATTTTAAGACCATAAGTGTCGGAGAGCCTTCACTGCCAGCAGCCTCAAACTTAAGTGGTAACAGAAGTTCCTTTAGGGAGAAGGACAAATTCTGTTAGATTTATACAAAGGCCCTGAGAGTATCTGGATATGTAGTACAATAAGGCACACAAGACAGGTCAACACAAGACCTGTAACTTCCGGAAGTGGGTGAATGATAGGATGTTCTCGCTCACAGACCCAGTGTTGGGCTGGTGCGAGGGGTGGGAGGCCAAGGGCCATGTTGTAATTCATGAGCTCCTTAGAACATCGGTTGTGTGCCTTCTCTGCCATTCCGCTGACTGCTTTTATTGCCTGTGGGTCAGGAGCAATCAGTCTCTGGGGATTTCCTTCTTAAAGAGTCAGTTGCTCCTGCAAAGCCTGACATTAAAGTTAATGGATTATTCTCTGAATAGCGTAGTGTTGAAACCAGAGTCAGATGCCTGCTTATCTTTCTGGATGAAGAATGAAGGCCGGGATCCTGTGGCTCCTGGTAGCTTTGGCTCTGTGGAAAGTGTGAGCAGAGTAATCCTGCTCAAGGTGGAGTTAGGCAGTGCAGGGGCCTGCAGGGTAACAGCTGTGTGTCTCAGAGTATCTACAGGGTAACAGCTGTATGTCTTCCTAAAGGAGAATTTTTATTAGAAGCGTGAGGGGTACGTTGTTACGACAAACACAAAGCCCAAGTAGGATGCAGACTATGTACCAAGGCAGAAGATGTTAAGTAACATTGCATGACACAAAATTATCATCCTAACTATTTTAAGTGCAGAGTTGAGAAGTGTTAAGTGGGCTGGGGAGATAGCTCGTCAGCCTAAGTGCCTGCCTGGCAAGCGCAAGGACTTGGGTTCAGTCCCCAATACTGCATGCTGTGCCAGCTTCAGAATGCTGGGCATGTTGTGCCAGCCACCAAAAAATCAGGCATGGTGGCTCCCAACTGTAATTCCAGCACTGGGGAGGCTGAGACAGGAGGATCACTGTGCATCTGAGCTGTGTAACAAGGCCCTGTTGTAAATAAATCAAGATAAAAAAGTGTCAAGTATATTCATATTGTGATCTCTATAGTGTTTTTGTTTTATAAAATTTGAACTCTATGCCCACTAAACAAGTCTCCTTCCTCTCTGCCCCAGTCCCTGGTAACTGCTATCCTACTTTCTCTTCCTATGAATTTGACTACTTTAGATATTTCATATGAGAGACATCACTCAGGATTTGCCTTTTTTTTTTTTTTTTTTTTTTTTTTTTTTTTTTTTTTTTTTTTTTTTTTTTTTTTTTTTTTTTTTTTGTCTTTTTGAGACAGGGTTTCACTATACAGTTGAGGCTGGCCTTGAGAGGATTTGCCTTTTTGTAACCAGTCTGTTTTATTTAGCATCATCCATAGTCAGGGTGCATCCATACTGCAACATGACGTAAGATTTTCTTCCTTTTTAGGTATGTGTAGTAGTTCGCAGTGTAGATATAACACATTATGTCTGTATCCACTCATCAATCAGTGTGACGCGGGAGTGATTGGCTATCGTGAACAGAATTGCTATGAACATGGGCATACAAATATTGTTCAAAGACCCTCTTGTTTCAGAAAACCTGGATTCTGATGAGTAAGAATCATCTTCTAAAGGCAAATGGCCCCAGGAAAATGAACACACAGACAGTGCAGCTTATGGGGGCTTCTGACAAAGGAGTGTGCTGGCTGCGGAAGGACAGGAAGATCTCTGTGACCCTAGGCAGGAAGGGTTTACCAGGATAAACAAAGGTGGCCCACAGCCAGCCATTATGTAGTTGGCCTTTTCTAGAACCTTCTGATATGTCCAATGGTGGTTAAGAAACACTTAAGGCATCAGTGGCCCACACTGCACAGTCAAAACACACACACACACAAATATAGTTTCTTTAGAGATAAAAACATTATTTCTGGCTACCTGGCCCTTAGTGATTTTCTAGAGTAAAATACATTTTATTTTATCTATGTGGTACAGGGTCTCATTACTGGACTCGTAGTGATCCTACTGTTTTCAGACTCCCCAGGTCTGGGATTACAGGTATGTACCACCACACCCAGATTCAGTTGCTGGCTCAGTCACCCTGGGGGCCTGGTTGGTGTGGCATTGGTCCCTGTGCATGCCAAAGCAGGTGCTTATAGTCCATTGAGCTATCTCACTCGTCCTTTTTGTTCTTATTTTTAAAAGTTCTTCTTTCTAAGCACATCAGTCTCTCCCTGTGGCTCCACTTTTGCTCTTCTGTTATCAAGTGTACTTATTTCCTAAATTTTTTTTTTTGTGTGTGTGATTTCCTTAGAGTTTTGACATATTCTGACAATTAAACTAAATCAACACATAAATAACACTGTGGTGTCTCAGGAGCAGAAAGCTTTCTTAGCATGGTCCCCGCCCCTCTTTCTCATCCTGTTCGCTTATTTTGTCCCCTCAGTATCCACAGCAGCCCAGTACATCATTGATATCATCCCCTTCGATAAGCCTTTATGCCTGAGACCAGATTGGAAAGAAAGAGAGAAATGTTTTTTGTCTTCACCTAGTGGTTGCCCGGCTGTTTTCTTTATGTGATCTCAGTTTACAGCCCCTATCATTTTCCTTTTTTGGTAAAGATGATCATTTGAAATATCCTGGGAGGCTGTTATGCTCGTCAACACCATTTGCATTTTTGTCTTCATCGGCTGGCAATCTTGATGACACTCTTGTCCTGGAGGGTTGGAGATGCATACCAGGCTGACCTGGCTGGCAGAACTGCAGTTACCGCCATGGTGAGTACAGCCATGCCAGACCAGAGCCCTGTCCTTTGCTGCCACCTTGATGTGTTGTGTGGAGGGTCTGAAGAGGTTAAAAATGCAAGCTTTAGAACAAAGATAGCATGGATTGGTGATATCAGGCCTGCTACTAGTTGCCTTTTGTGACCAGATCAGCAACTGAAGTTCTTTTTAAAAAAAATTTTTTTTTTCTTGTTTCAGAACTTTTGTTTATTTATTTATTTATTTATTTATTTATTTATTTATTTTCATGGCCGGCTCAGCCTGCCCTGAGGGCAGGGCTAGCACAGCATGTGGTGCTGGGGATCAAACCGAGGTCCCTGCAGCCGCCCAAGCTTTCCTAAGCAGGTGCCCTAGACCACTGAGCCATCCCACCGGGCCCCTGAAGTTCTTGAAGTCTTGGTTATCTGTGAATCGAAGATGTGCCAGCTACTAGAGCTAAGTTGCTCAGCACAGTGCCTGGAACACAGCAAATCTTAAGAGACACAGCAGCTGGTGATGCTTATGATTCTCGGAAATGACATCAAAGCCTCTCTATTCTCTTCCTCGTGATGGTGTTTCTAATGCTAGAAAAATACCCAGCTGGTGAGATAGCTTGGGGGACTAAGCGCCTGCTTAAACAAGCCCAAGGACTGAGGTTTTGATCCCTGGTACTACATGCCATGCTGGCCCGGCCCTCGGGTACATTGAGCTCGTGACTGAGTCCAGGCATGGTGGCACACACCTATAATGTGAGGGCTTGGGAAGCCTGAAAGCAGGAGGATCACTATGAGTCCGAGCTGTGTAGTGAGACCTTGTACCAAATACATAAACTAATAAAATAAAATAAAACAGAAAAAATAGCTGTCATCTTTCCTCATTGCGTTTCTGTGGGTGAGCTTTCCACGTGCCTCCAGGCATGGCTTGTGCCCAGTGCTTTACAAATTCTTCTGATCTTTTCACGCTGGTGTGGATTGTTCTGGTTGGACGACATTCCCTTACAATGAGGTGCTCTCGCTCACATTCTGCTTTTATAAATCCGAGTGGTTTGGCTAAGTCCTCACACTGCTGTCAGTGTATAATATTGCTCTCAGGGGTCCATCCCTGTTGATGTAGGGGTTCTCGTCTTAGGAATTTGGCTTTAGAAAGCTAACTAAAGAAATATTTGGAAGCACAGAGCTTTAAGATGATCACATTCTTGAAAATGTTAAGTACAATATAGACACGCAACTAAAACAATGTCTAGCAATGAGGACACATTTCCAAATTAAGGGGTAGTTCTATGGTAGATGTCTATAAAAAATTTTATGACCATAGGGTATTTGGTTAAGTCGTCTGTATAAAGTTGTTAAGCATTTATTACATAGTTTTAAGGGTAAAAACCAGGATATTGAATTATATGTATGGCAATTTGCTTCCAACCATATAAAATTATGCCAGCACCAATACCCTGGAACACGAATTTAGCTATTTAGTTTTGCTTTTTTTTTTTGTATTTTAGGGAAGAGTCTACAGGGTGCTCAAGGTCTCACTACTAGATCGGACTTGCAGTGATCCGCCTGTTTTTACAGCCTCCCAAGAGCGGGGATTACAGGTGTGCACCACCACACCCAGTCTCAATTGCCGCTTAGTGAGTCCTGCGGGTGTGGCTGGCATGGCAGGCCCAGGGATTGCAGGTGCTTTAATCCACTGAGCTATTAAGTCAGCCCTAAAACTATGGCCTGTTTGTTTGTGGTGGTACCAGGAACTGAACTCAGGAGCTTGTGTTTGCCAGGCAAGCACTTATTCCACTGAGTTCTATCCCCTGCCCAAGTTTTGCTATTTTGTTGAGATTCTTCTGTGTGACAGACATTGTATAAGGATCTGAAGATGCAAATACAAAGTGAAAATTTTTGTTCTTAAACATCTTCCCATGTAGATCAGCTCACTTAAAAGTTTCTTATATTACCTCTTTTATTCTTTTGTTAATTTTTAAAAATTATTCATTTATTTATTTGGTATAGGGTCTCACTCCACACTCAGACTCGTAGTGATCCTATACCAGACAAGACCGGCACCCCCACCGCTGTCACCACATCCCCAGAGATGGGATTATAGGTGAGCGCTGCCATGCCTGGCTTCAGTGGCCAGCGCAGAATGCGATACCTGAGATCAGACTCTCAGTCCTTGTGCTTGACAGGCAGGTGCAAGGACTGCCAAGCTATCTCCCCAGCCCCTCCTTTTGTTTTTTAAAGAGAATAAAAATAGTAAAAAAAAAAAAAAAAAAAAGAAATGGAAATGTTACAGAATTTCACTAAACAAAATAATATGAATTCAACAATGTTTGCTATAGTACATAAAGTTGTCTTCAAATTAGTTGTTTATAATACCAGACATAAGCAAGCAAAGTTGGTTAAAGAAAAAGTTATAAGGAATTAAAAAGGACAAGAAAAAAATTAAACTTTAACTGCTCCTTTCAATAGACCAGCAGTTAAAAGAGTTTTGAGGTATTTTTGTAAGTCACATAAAGAAAGCTGTATTCTGTGCGAGTAGGACGAAGGGAAATTCTTGCTCTCAGGTCGGGTGGAGGAGGAAGTATCCTGCCCGGATGACATCCCAGTTGTCTGAGCTGACTCTAGGGGTCAGAGAGGTGTAGATGGCAAGAAGCTGGGAAGGGACAGGAGGAGTGGAGGGCCTTCCGCGACTGCGCCAGTGAGAGCCGGGCCTCCAGTGCGGAAGCCACAAGGACTCCCTCAGTGAGAGCTCTAGGTGCTCCAAGAAGCGCTTGGAGCTGTTCCTGAAAGGGCGAGCAGGATCCAGAATCTTCCCTTGGTGGAGAGGCTGGGGCTGGGGAGCGTGGATGTGACCCTGTGAATGTGAAGGCCGACTCAAAGCGGGGAGCAGCCTGCTTGCGGCAGAGAGAAGGCGCTGCCTTCCGTTGCAGGGGTCTAGGTGCCCCGGAAGCCCCGAGGTGGGGGCCAGGGCTGCCTGCAGGGATCACTGAAGGGAAGATTTAGGGCAGGAAGCAGCAGCAGAACGAGGGGGAGGGGATGGGGAGGTCTCCAGGACTCAGGCTGGAGGTAGTCAGATACGGGGGGCGGGGGGGACATCGTGGGGGCAGGGTGCACGGGAGCGTGCGGCAGGGCTGGTGATGGAGGTGTGATTCTGCAGGTGGTCTAACCAGGCCACCCACTTGGTTACAATTAAGTCATCAACTAGCTTGTGAGTTGTTTTTCATTAAGATACTCAGGGGAATAGCAACGAGCTACGTCTAACCGCCTCAGCTGGGGAGAACTATCCTACTACACGCAGACGTATGTGATTCCAGAGGCGGTGCCTACCGTAATAGCCGAACACACGACTGAGTTAAATTTCAATTCCAATTATAAATGTAGTGAAAATATAGGCCTGAAGGCAGAGTAACCAGTGAATGCTGACTGCGGCGTCCCTTCACTTGCCTGAGGCGTAACCGAGAACACTAAGTCGGGGTGGTGTGGGGAATCAGCTTCAGGAGTGTATTTAATTTACGTAAAGAAATGATAGATAAAGACTTTAGATTTCCTTCCCTGCTTCCTCCCCACACCCCAGTGTCATCAATTTTTCTGATTTCTGAAATGCAGAGAGAAATGAATGTCACGTCCAGGAAGTGTTTGCTGGAGGTGTCTGCTGGGCTGAGCGTGGAGGGGTGGCGACAGCTCAGCACTGGTGTTGGTCTTGAGTTGCTTAATCTCAAGCTTGATTGGCTCGACTCCCTCTGGCTGTTTCCTTGTCTCTCTGCTTCCTAGCGGCCATGCAGGGACTGGCCTTGCAGCCGGCCAGTGACTGCATGCATTGAGCCGGCCTAGACCTTGTGTACATCAAGTGTGCTGTCACTGCTGCGGAAAGCTGAGTACTACATATCCCCGGGTGAATACAGGGGAGAGGTGTGCTTGAAGGTGCAGCCAAGAGGGAGAAGCCTGGACGTCTCCCTCCATGGGCTTGGGTTCTGTCAGCAACACTTGAATATTACCAACAAAGCCCAGGGCCATGGCAGGAGGGAGGCCTTAGCCCACCCAAGGTGATGTGCGAAAGCTGAGCTGAATCTTCAGCACGAGAAGTGAAGCTTCAGTGCACAAGGGGTGGGTAGAAAGGGTGCACCATGGGGACAAAAGTGAGGATTTGTACACATTGAGAACCTGGTGGATGCTGGGGAAGCCTGGTGAGTGTAGAGAAGGGTGTCCAGGGTGGCCAGACAGCCATGTGCAATGAGATGGGGGCATATTGAGCCTGGAAAGATGACCAATGGGGAGGATCCAGGCTGGAAAATTAAGGCATGGGTCTGATATAGAGGTAATGAAGAGCTATCAAAGGACCTGAGAAGATAATTTTTTTCGCAGCCTGACCTGGACAGGATCTCACAGCTTGGTAGTCAGAAGATTGACTTGTTATCAACAACCATCCGCGGGGAGGGAAGGTGGGAGAGGGAGGAGGAGAGGGAAATGGAGAGGGAGAAGGAGAGATTGCACATGCGTGGTGCTAAGCTTTAATAGCAGCTCAGTTGAGACTCCAGAGGGAACATGAGGGAGAAGAAGGCACAAAGACTGTATCACAGGAGACTGCCAAAGAGCAGAAGGAAGAAATCAGGATGAATTTTGAAAAGTTTAATTAAGACCATGGGGCGCTTCTGCCTTGAGGAGGGAAGGAACTGTCTGAATCTCCCTACTCTCTCCTTCATCTATTTACGAGACTTTTCTATAGGTCAGTGGGAATAGATACTACATAACTTTTTCATTTATTTCCTAAAAGTGTTATACGTGGTATTTAATAACATTAGATTTATACTTCATAAATATCAGCTGAAAATTTCATCATCTTAAAATTACATTTTCTGCCAGGGATGGGAGGTGCCCACTTCATCCAGATGCTGTGCAGCTGCGAGGTAAAGCTCTGGGAGCCACTGGGCTATTCTTGTCCCCCTGACAGGGCTCACGTAGGCTGGAAGACTGTTCTGGTAAATGTGAGGGACCCGAGTAACTACGTAAACAGGAAGAGATGGCACACGCCATGCTCCCTTCACAGGAGAAGCTTCCCTCCAAAAGGCCTCTGTCTCATTCCAAGCTTCTTGGAAGGACCCCCAAGTAGCCCTACAGATCAAGTTTGGGGCCCTTGTTATTTAAATTTAAGTGAAATTAAATTTAGTTTGAGACAGAGTCTTGCTAAGCCAGTCAGTCACCCAGGTTGGACTTGAATTTGTGACTACTTTGCCACAGCCTCCCGGTGTACAGGGGTTGCAGGCGTGTGCCACGGTGCCTGGCTTAGAAACACCGCTTCTGGGGGCTCAAAGCAGTCATTTCTCTGAGGCTGCCTGAGCCGCCCAGGTTCCCTCCACCTGGGAAGGCAGAAATGGAAAGTTCTTAGGGCTTTGGGAAGGACGAGTGGAAAGCCGGGAGTGACTGCCCTGGAGCTGTGGGCTGCGCTCTACCAGCTGTGCAGAGGAGACCACATAGGGTCCCCGGCTGCCTGCTGGGAGCTTCTTTCTCATGGTCTCAGGCTGTTGCCTCCCTGCATGCCCCCAATAATGGCGACAGACCCCAAGGCCTTCCAACACACACACACACACACACACACACACACACACACACACACGCACACACACACACCACACACAGTCTTTTAAGTAGGCAGGTTGCCTAAGCTGGATTTCAACTAATTTGACATCCTCTTGCCTCTGCTTTCCAGAATGTGGAGGTTACAGGCATCTACCACCAGGCCTGGCTTGTCAGTCCTTTTAATTAGGATCCATGAGAAGGATCCTAGCCAAACTAGAGTGATACAGCAAGAGCCCAAGGAGAAGCCAGCGATTCCAGGGTGACCCAAAACTGCCTCAATCCAAGCTGTGTAACAGGACATACCAGTATGAGACCGAAGAGACCAAAGTATAAGCAAGATAAAGTCCACAGCTCTCAATTTGCAAAAGGATGCTTGGCGCAGTGCTTAGAAGCAGTTATTAGCATAGAAAAGATAAATGATTCTTGTTATTATTTGCAATATGGAGAACCAAATCCCAGGCCCCACACATATGGGCAAGCACTGTACCATGGAGCTATACCCCAGCCCAAGAAAAAAATCTTTAGACAACATCTACATTGTCTCTGCAAAGTTCAGTAATGTATGGAACAAACAGGAGATTAAAAGATGATAATTAGTCAGATGACTACAAACAGATTTAAGAGAGAAAGAAATATGGAGGTGCCCATGACAATGGGAAGTATTTAAGGACATGTTAAGGAGTGCATACCAGACATGAGACATACCTTAGAATCAGGAATGGAAGCCAAGTTTACAGTGTGTGATTGATTTAAGCCACGTGTAGTGCAAACTTAATGTTGCCGCATGGTCTTTGCCTTGAGCATAGAAGATTTGCACCTGTGCATAATGTAGCTAAATTATTTTATTTTTCCCATTTCCCTCCGCGTTTAAGAAAGCATTGCTTCAATTTCTGTTTCCATACTTTCTTTTTTAGAAATCTCCTTTACCTTCTACCTCTCCTCCTCATGTTCCCCTTGCATAAATTTTTCCTGCTTCTCCAGTTCGCTCCTGTCCCACCTAAGAGAAACAATGCTGCATTTAATCAAAGCCCTTCTTGAAGACCAAATGTTGCATTTTCTGTTTCTGCTTTTCTTTGCTAAACCAGGGATTGAACTCAGAACCTTGTACTTGCCAGGCAAGCCCTTACTCTACTGAGCTATCTCCCCAACCCTGTTTCTGCTCCCCTGTCTTGCCTTTTATCATGTCTTGAGAATTTGCCACTGGGTTTGGGACTTTTGGGGATAAGAATGCAAGTTTATTGCTGTACAGATTCCACAGTCGTCATGCATTTGCTGCTGGAAATCGAGAGGCCCTTTGCAGTCTGCGAGCCTCCTATGTTTAGAAGCTTAGCGTCACACCTCAGCTCTCCGCAAGCTTGCAGTGAGGAGCTGTATCCAGCAGGTGGTGCTCTTGCTGTTTTTACTCTAGGAGCCAGAGCATCAGTTCTGCAAAAAGATTTGCACTGCAGCTTGTGCGCTGGAGCCTGTACAATTGATAATTAGGGATGAAGTTGCCATGGTGATGAGGGGGTCTTTGGGTGTTTATAGCCTTGCGTGAGCCAATGCCAGTGGCTGGCATAGCAAGGTCCTAAATATACTGATGGTGCAAATGGCAGTGGTGCCTATTCTCTGTTCTTCTGTGGTCTATAGGATATCATTGGAGTGTTGAGAGTAGAAGGATATATTTTTAAAAACATGTCTATCTCATTTAATCCTGGAATTTTGCCATTTTCTATATATGTTTCATATCTACCACCAACATTTCTCAATGTAGCTTTCATTAAATGCTCCATGAACAAAGGCTTCATTCATCTAGCCAGTCTGGGAGAGATCGCACGCTGTCACTGGTGAAGATTCACAGACCTCAGCCACTGATTGCAATCCATAGGAAGTTCTGATTTACCTCCAGAAATACCTATGTCAAGTTTAAGGTTAATGAACACCTTGGTTCACTCTTATGGAACCACTCTTTATCTTGTTCTGGAAAGGGTAGTGATACAGCCTTAAAACGAGTGTGACTTCGGGGCAAGGTGTATGTCGGCCTCTCCGGCAAGGTAGGGAGCTCTGTGTGCTGGCCTAGCAAGGGCTTAACGTATGATGGAGACTCAATAAGTATTAGTAGTTATTTATATTGGGCTCCCAAGAAATGTTTTCAAGTTGACTGAGCTATTCATGGAGGCCCTTTGTTTACAGCCACAGTGGAACCTCCATTCACACAATTCATTCATTCCCAGATTCTGCGGAGGGTGGCCACTGTTGTGTTTATCATCCAGTGGGGAGTTTGTGAACACTACCAAGACCATGCCAAGCGCTTCTGTGTGTGAGTGGAATTGTTCACAAGGAGGAGTCTTCATGAACCAGTGAGTTTCTTTGTTCCTTGTAAGTGATAGTTAGCCATGGCTTTTATTGGGCAAATGAGCCCAACATGTGAGGCATGGCCAATAGCATTGGTAATCAATAATTTGTAAGTCACATAGGAATATTACCATGCTCAGCAAGAATATGATCCTTTAGCAAATACTGAAGCCTCTGCTTGCCTTTAAATTTAAGCAAGCGAGTTCAAAAGAGTTGTCCTGTAACTTACAAGTTGCACGGTGATGGGAATAACTCCGAACTCTCATTGTTAAAAAATATGAACTGGGGATGATAAAGCCCACACCTTGGCTCCCTTTGTCTATCAGACATGGTGACAGAGAAGCTGAGGCACTAGATGGCAGTCACACGGCTGGGAGCTCCGTGAGCGTTTCCTGTACCTTTACCTGCCTTGCCCCTGGTGCTTGGTTCTCCCGATATTTCAGGCAACAGAAACTGCTGACTTCCGGGGGCAAGGACAGCGTGGAATGTGGGGAAAGATCGCAAGAGCAGGAGACGTGGGACGTACACATGTTCACTTGGAAATCTCTTTTTCCACACTCTGTTCCGTAAATCTTACAGCTGACAACCTGCGAGCCCCTCTCTCTGCTGTGCCTTTTTTCCTCGTAGACGCTGTGAGCATTGCTGTAATAGCCTCAGCTCTCAACCTGGGCGAAGTGTCTGGGTGGCAGTGCTCCCGGGGACAGTGGGGTGGGGCTGGGGACTCACTGCAGCGTGAAATGGAAACTCCCTTCACGGTACTATTATGCTGTGCTCTGTGTTCACTGAACAACTGTTAGGGGATTAATGCTCATGGTCACCTCTTTTTTGGAGTGACTCCCCAGCCCCTCTCAGTTATCATCTTGTCTTATATCTATAATTTAAACTGAATCGGATTGGTACTTATATATTCAGTAATCCTCTCTGGTTGATTCTAATTTCACCGATACCTTTGGATCAAGCATTTATGTTATTTTATCCAAAGTCACAATTGTCTTCTACTTAAGATATTTTAGTTACTCATGAATCTTTGTCCCAGGTTTCATCGATAATCAATACACTGCTCTTTTTCATACATAGTGGATCAGCATATTGGCTTTAATTACCAGCTGAGTGAAAACCATTGACCCACATGTTCAGCTGTAACACTAGTTTGACTTTATTTGATGAAAGCCATGCCCTAATGGAAATCTTGCTCCAAAGTCATTAATTTTTAGCTTTATCATCCTTAACCCTTTTTTTTAAACTTTTATAACAAATAATCTCCAGACATATTCGGTGGATTGTTTCGAGTTCACAAACAGATTTACTGCAGTCTGAAAGATTTGAGGGTAAAGACGACCAAGAAGTTTGACGCATGCAGATTCATATTATTGAGCTCTGACTTACTGCGGACTTTTCTCAGTGGATCTTAGGTCTTTTTCCAGTTGGACGTGTTAGCTACATAGCTGGTTTTGTAGCGCTGGTTCCAGCTTGTGTTATTTTCTGGGGTAAATATTCGTCTAGTGAACCAGCCCATTACATCTGCATTTGCTTGTACTTTCCAGTCTAAGGCTGGGGAACTTCTAGTTTCTTTGCCCCTTGAAAAAGGAAAGTCCCCCCCCCCATCTTTCAAAATCTTTGCTGGTGAGGACCTGGTCCCTAACTTAGTGTACTCTGGGCCTCTACTAATTCTAAGAGCACAACTGAGGTCCCTAGGTACCTGCTGACCACCTAGATTCCCTAAGACCTTCTGGGTTTTCCTGGAACCTTCAGCCACCAGCCCTGTATGCCTGTAGCCCAGCTCTGCGAGTCTTTGTCCATATACCACCTTCTGAGCATCGTCTGGCTTTGGTCAAGCAATTCTTTCATATTAACAAAGTGACTGTAACCTTCTTTGCCACCAAGAAGTCTACTTCTGCCATGTGGGAACAATAAAGGAGGTATCTTTATAAGATTATAATGAACATTAAACACATAATGTATATAAAGCTCCTGGTGAATTTGAGAGGTACTGTGGGTTTTTAAGAATGGTCTGTTTCATAAGTGAAATAAACCAGACCTACATATGCAAATCTCCCTAGTGGAAGGACTCAAAAGAATAAATAAATAAATAAATGAACAAATAAATTTTGGGCAGTACCAGGAATCAACCTCAAGACCCTGTGTTTTCTGCATTCACAGTCCCTCTAATTTTTTTTTTTTTTCCAGAGGAGTGACTCAAATACAAAATGCATTTGGAAGAGTTAAAAAATTAATGTTTATTGGAAGTGTTAAGGTTTAATTGTTTGATCAGTCTTACATACCTATGTCTGTTGATCTATACTGATTTGATGATGAAAATATGTAATACAACCATTGTTAAATTTTTCTTGTTTTGAAATTCTGTACTATACGTACTCTTACTTGTTACTGTTTTTTTTTTCTCTTTGTTTCTGCTATTTTTACTCTTAAAAAAAGAAAAAAAGAATGGTCTCTTTCTATTCCATCTTTTCACCCTTGTTTCCTTCTCTCGCTGGCTTTCTGCCTCCCTTCTCCTTTTTTCTATCTTCCGCTTTATTTCTCCACTACTCCTTTTCATGTGCTTTTCATCCTCCTGTGTAGTGTCTTTTGGATATACATGAAAACTCTGTATATCTCATTCCTTTTTCCATTCACTAGGAAGAAGAGGAATAAGAAAGGCGTTTACATCTATTACCTCATGTCAATCTAGGTGTCAGCTGCCCCCAGCAGCGTTGGGGGCCCTCTGGGAGGAGGGCCCCTAGTGTGCTACCCTCTAACTGGGGGAGCAGTGAACCCAAAAGGGGTCCTCTGGATACCTTTGGGACTTGGAGTTTGGACTGAGGCCATTGGAGGAGAAACTCCAGTTGCCAGAAGCTCCTGTCCCTTCAGATTGCCTCCTCGTTTTTCTTGAGTCCACCTTTTTCTTGGGGAGGCGGTGTCTCTGTGCAGTGCTTTCCTTCAGCTGACATGAGATTATGTGGTGTTTTACTCCACTTTTCAGACAGGAAGCACCCTGTGGTGCCCTGGGTCAGAAGATAAGGTGGTGACCAAGAAGAGTGCAGAGGGAAAGAGCCTGGAGAAGCCACTTAGGTCTGGGCTTAGATGAGCTGAGTACAAATTCTCCTGAGGACGATGTGGTCCAAATGATCTTAGTAGAGCTCAGAAATGTGAGGAGGTTAGGCAAAGCCTGCGCCAATGAGCTATATAATGCCTCCTTTACAGTGTCCTCAGAGGTAAATAAATCTGCCTCTGTGTCCTGGTGAATATGCATGGCTATTCAGAATGGGGCTCTGGATTCTTTTTAGCCACACACAAGGAAACCTGGCAATATGACAGAGGAGCTGCTATGAGAATTGGGGGCTGGTAACTGGGAAGAAGGGCTGCACAGGTAACTGAAATGTAAAAATGACTCTGTATCATGTGACCAGAGTCCCCAATGAGCAAATGGGACTAATACCCCATGAGAGGGTGGCAAACTGCCATCTGATGTTGGTGGGAAGAGGATACATTTCATTCTCTGGCTGAACAGGCTGGGGTTGGGTGCGTTGGGGAACTCTGGCCTTGGTGAACAGGGCGGGTAGTACTGAGGGAGAGCGCAGTGCAGCTAACACTTCTGGTGAGGGAGTCCGCAGAAGGGAGTGAAAGGGCCCCAAGAGATGCAAGCCACATGCTGCTTAAGACAAAGAAGAAGAAGAGATATTTTAATAAGATGTGTTTTAAAATATGGGAGAAGGGGGCTGGGGAGATAGCTCCGAGGCACAAGTGCCTGCTGCGCAAGTGCAAGGTCATGAGTTTGAACCCTGGTCCCACAAAAAAAATAAAAAAATAATAAAATAAAATAAAATAAAAATAAAATAAAATATGGGAGAAAGTGAGACTACACAAGTTGAGAGGTTGGAGTTTAAAAAGGCACAGTTTCATAGACTATGTGAGAAGAGAGGGGGGGAGGGGGAGAGAGAGTGAAATACCTAGGATATCGGCAGTCAGAGCCCTTGGTTATAAAACTCAGGAGAAGGAGAAACAGGAAAATGAATAAAATCAAGTTTAGGAGAATTAATATATTTAAGCCAGAGCTGGCACTAAACAGTTTCATTATTAAGAGCAGGGGAGATTACGATCATGATGAGTTATACAGGGGACTTCAAAATGAAGCTGAATCTTCCCAGAGAAAACAACTCTCTGGGAAAACACACACACACACACACACACACACACACACACACACAGAGGCCCTGGAGAGCTAACTAAGCAGAGCAGGCCATGCCTCTGGCCACACTGGAGCAGTGGAGAGCCGATTTTGTTTTTCAATTTTTTTTTTCTTGTTTTCAGAACTTTTGTTTATTTATTTATTTTTATGGCCAGTTCAGCCTGCCTTGAGGGGCAGGGCTGGCACAGCATGTGGTGCCGGGTATTGAACTGCGGTCCCTGCAGCTGCCTACGCTTTCCTAAGCAGGCGCTTTAGACCACTGAGCCATCCTGCCGGGCCCCTGGAGAGCCGATTTACCCTCCTACCATGAAACAGCTAAAAATGTGGACAGACCATTTGAAGAGATGAGTTTTGCATATCAGGTACCAGAGAGCACAGGATGATCATGGGGGTTCGGAGAGTGAAAGGAAGAATTCAGTGATGCTTCTAGAATATTCATTATGGAGGGCTGAACGGAGAGGACTCAGAGCCAGAGGTCTCCCTCCAGGTTGATGAAAGAAAGAGTTAGCGGTACGAAGATATGGAGGACACTGGAGTTTGCACTGCAAGGAGCACAGGAGGGGTCGGGGAGAGCTTGAGATCCTCAGAGCTACATTGCTCTGCACGTGCAGGTGAGGAAGCTATTCAAGGTGGGAAGGATCTTCTCAGTAGAGTACAAGGAGAATCCCTGCCACTCCTGAACGTTGGAAATAATTTGTCTTCCTATGGACAATGGTGAAACCATCCATAATTCACTGGCTATCCTATAAAACCCTCAGGAAGTATTGACTCAGTAGTGGGGCCAACTGAACGCTAAACAAAAGGCCGCTATGTTTCCACATGCCTAAGCTTAAAGAGATGTTTAGAAGTTCAGCTTATTTCCAGTAGCTTGACTGCTTCCTCAAATAAAGCTTGAAAATATGTATAGTTGTACAAAAACGTCTAGCACAGAATAAGATAAAATTACAATGACTTCCATTACAGCTTGGATCTAGATGTCCCCCCAAAGCTTCCTGCCCTCACAGGTGGGGCTTTGTGAGGGCAGCAGGGTCATGGTGTGTGATGCTGGGTTAGGAAGTGTTTTCAACTAAACTGGCTTTAGCATAGTTTTGGGTGTGGATAATAGGAGCCCCATTCTGATGCAGGTGGCACCAATCAATAGGTTCACAGCCTGGAGGAATTCAGAGACACGTTTTCTGCTCACTGACTCTTGGCTGCGCTGCCGTAGACTGCTCCTCTTCTGTAACACCCTCTGCTCTGCTGCCCTGCCTTGGAACCATCAGGCTGTGGGCTGAAACCTCTACACAGTGTGAGCCCAAATAAACCTTTCCTCCTTTAACTTGTGGATACTGAGGATTCTGTCCTTGCAAAGAGAAAGTAATTAAGACAGCTAGAGTCTGGTAACAAATACTAGGTATGCAAAAAAAGTGAAAAGAGAAATGTCAATCAACAGAAAACACTGACAAATGATACAGGTAATGGAATTAGTAGATAAGAATGTTATTGAAACCTGTGTTCTATACGTTCAGAAAGGCATAATAAAATTAAACATGCTAAGTAGCAACATCAAAGATATACAAATTACAAATTAAATTTTTATAAATGAAAATACAATGCCTAAATGAAAAAATATAGTAACTATGGTAGAGATTCGTTAGATGGAATCAAACACTTAAGAAGAGATTAGGGAGCTTAAAATGATAGCAATCAAGACTATCCAAGAAGAAGCACGTGAGAAAAAATATTAAAGAACGCAACATCAATAGGCTGTAGGCTTACTTTCAGAACCCTCATATGTACATAATGAAAGGTCCTGAAGGAGGAAGGAATTGGGGAAAGAAATATATTTAAAGAAATAATAGCTTGAGAAGTTCCAAACCGATGGCAAACCAGGCATTCACAGTAAGGAAGCTTAGGTGATCCTCAAGAAATATGGCAAAAGCCATACCAAATCATGCCACGATGAACTAGCCAAAGATAAATGATACAGAAGAAATATTAACAGGAGCCCAGGGCCAGCGACACATTCTATGAGAAACAACAAGAATAAGGGGTGTGGTTTCTTGGAAACAGTGAGACCCCAAGGGCAGTGGGGCAGCATGTTTAGAGTGGAGAGACCAACACAGAGAAGCCATCTATCTAGAATGTGACACCAAGTGAAACTATTTTTTCCAAAGCAAAGTTGAAAGGAATACTTTTAAACGCACACACAAAAGCTGACAGCATTCTTTGCTAGCAGAACCTTGCAATAAGAAATTCTAAAGCGAGTTGTTCAGGTGAAAGGAAAGCAGTAGCAGGTGGGGAATTGGACTGAAAGAAAAATGAAGCCTCCGAGATGATGTGCATGTGGTTAGAGAGGACTTTTAAAAATCTCCTTGAGCCAGGCATGCTGGCACATGCCTGGAATCCCAGCACTTGGGAGGCTGAGGTAGGAGGATCAGTGCGAGTTCGAGACCAGCCTGGGCTACAAAAGTGAGCCCAAGGTCAGCCTCAACTGCATAGTGAGACTCTGTCTCAAAAAGACAAGAAAAAAAAAATCTCCTTAAATGCAATCAAGTTTAAAGCTAATATATTATTAAGGTGATGTGTGGACTGTGACTCTGCAATCGATGTTGAAACAGTGTATTTTAAAAAGCCACAAGACCTTGGATGGGAGAAATGAGCCCACGCTGCTGTAGGGTTCCTCCGCCGTGCATGAAGTGCATATGTGCTTGTGATGAATGAAAGGTGCAGGCTACGGACCCTGGCATACCTGCTAAAATAGCAGAACGGATCAACGAAGACGTGCATATAGCATGTAGAGATATATAAATAAAAAAGGCACCGAAAGTCAAGAAAGTGTATGAAGTAGAATCACTAAAATATTTAATTTTTAAAGAAAGTGGAGGGGCTAGGGAGATAGTTCAGTGGAAGCACAAAGTCCTGATTTCAATCCCTGGTACCACCAAAAAAAAAAAAAAAAAAAAAAAAAAAAAAAAAAAAAAAAAAAAAAAAAAAAAAAAAGAAAAAAAAAAAGAAAAGAAGAAAAAAAGAAAGTAGAATGGGCAGACAAGACGGAGTGAAAGACAAATGCTATATATAAATATGTAGCTGGCTGGTGGGCTTAGATCGAATCATATCAATAACCACATGTGGTGGAGTGCTGGTTCAGCATGTGCAATGTCTGTAATTTAACCCCAAGCATCACAAAAAAGTCCCATAGAGGTACTACATGCCCCAACCAATAAAAAGTATCTATGTAAATGGTTTAACATTACTAGGCAAAAGTCAGAGATTATCAGCTTGAATAAAAAAATCAAGACTCAACTATGTGCTATGTAAATAAACCTATTTTAAATATAAATATACAAATAAAATGGAAAGGTGCGTATCATGTCAATAATGATCTGATAAAGTAGATCTTAGAGAAAAGAATCTTGTTAGAAGTGGAGATAGTTCATGTACAATGACAAGGACGTGAAATTATCTGGACATAGCCATCTTAAATATTTAAAAGCATCTAATAAAAGAACTTTGAAAGACCTCAAACAAAAGTTGAAAGAACTGTAAGGTGGAATAAACAACTCCACCCTGTCCCGGAGGCATCCGCGGCCCCTCTTCATAGCTGGTAGAGCTGCAGAGAGAAAATATGTGAGGTTGAGATGACGCATGCGTCACTATCTGTGCAGTGCAGCCCACGAAGGCCAGAAGCTGGGACAGGGAAAGGACGCACAAGGGTGAGCAGCGGGGGGTCTTTTCCGACAGGGAACCTGTCAGTTCCTGAAGAGGTGGCTGGGGAATGTGGGGACAGAGCTGAACAGAGCTGCTGACAGCCTCTTGTGTGGCAGCAAGCACAATGAGAATCACTGGTACCAAAAATGACACCTCAGGAAACACATTGGATTGAGACTTCAGGAAGCTGCACCTTGGAAATACCGGAAATCAGAAACGGATCAGAGCCGGGCGTGGTGGCTCACGCCTGTAATTCCAGCACTCGGGAGGCTGAGGCAGAAGGATTGGTGCGAGCTTGAGACCATGCTGGGCTACAAAAGTGAGCTCAAGGCCAGCTTCCACTGCATAGCGAGACCCTGTCTCAAAAAGACAAAAAAAAAAAAAAAAAAAAGAAAGAAAGAAAGAAAGAAAGACAGAAAGAAACGGATTAGAATCCGTAGGGCTGCATCAAGGTTGCGAGTCTCACCAGTGAGACTCTCATCTGGGAATTCACAATCGTTAGCATTCTTGGCTCCTTTCCAGGAGCACAGGTGAATGCTCACTGCCAGGATATACCGATGCGCAAACCATCACATGCGTGGTAAAGAGTAAGGCATGACCAGGCTTATGCGGAGACAAGACAGCGCGATTAGGAGACAAGGTTGATAAACACGATGGAAACGTATCACGTGGCTGCAGATGACAGAGTTATCAGATGCTGAAAGACAAACAACCAACTTTTATGTTTAAAGACATTTATTTTAAAAAGGCACTGAATTTGCTCAGAGAACAGAAAACCACACTCTGTGGGTTAAAACTATTAAGAATTCAAGGAATTGTTAAATAATAGATCTTATATAGTTCAAGGGCGATTAACAGACTGGAAGGCAGCTTAGAAAAATAGTCACCTTGCACCAGGTGAAAGGATGGAAATATTAAAGAGTGTACGAGACAGGAGAAAAAGTGCCCACATCAGGTTTTCTTGTCACTGTGGCCAAATGCCTGGCATATATGATTTAAAGGGCGACTTGATTTTGGCTCACACTTGAGGTAGCAGCCCCTGGTTCATGGTGCCAGGTGGCAACATCCAGGTGGAAGGGTAAGCAAAGCCGCTCCCTGCATGGTGGTTGAGAAGCGGAAAACAGCAAAAGGGGTAGGGGAGAGAGAGAGAGAGAGAGAGAGAGAGAGAGAGAGAGAGAGAGAGAGAGAGACAGAGACAGAGACAGAGACAGAGAGAGACAGAGACACAGACAGAGACAGAGAGAGACAGAGAGAGAGACAGAGACAGTGAGAGACAGGGAGACAGGTAGAGAGAGGCTGGAGACAAGAACACAGCCTCCCAAGTCACACTGCCACACTGTCACACTGTCACACTGTCAGGGGTCACATCCTCCAGCCAGGCCCTGTTAAGCAGCACAGTCAGCTATGAACACACTGATGGATTTACCTATGAGGAACATACTTGTCCTGTGACCCAATTACCTCTAAAAGTTCTGTCTCTGAACTTATGTACATTTTCCAATTCTGTGTGTGTGTGTGTGTGTATGTGTGTGTGTGTGTATTTTAGGTAAAGTAGAAAAATGTTTGAAGATGATCAGGGCTAAACATTTTTTCCAAGTGAAAATATTTTTTTCATCAAGAAATGGAATGCAGTGATTCAAGAAGTCACCATCATCATTTTTTGAGCAGTGTCTGTGGGTACAAAGGAAATCATATTTACAAAGACCGTAAGAAAGCCAGTGAAAACTACAGACAGCTTTCCCATAGAAACGAGGGACTGAAAGATAATACATTAACACTTTGCAATGCTGGAAACACAACAAGAGTCTGGATTCCCATATCCTCTCAGAAATAAAGATGAATAAAGACATTTTCAAAAAAACCAAAGACTTCCAGAAAAGAACCACCACAGAGGAAGGAATTATGGCAGATACTGCAAGCAAAACTTTCCCAAGTTCAGCAGGGGCTGGGAATTATTCAAGTCCATGTCAGCCAGCCCGAGGAGAGCCTACTACCTGCCCAAAGTCTACAGGGGGTGCCAGAAAGTACAGGTCAGCCTTCGAGCTCCTCTTTTTTTTTTTTTTTAAATCATGATGCAACTTTTGTTCTTGGGTTTTCTACCTCAGATACTTGAGATAGTTTTAATTGCTTCTTGGAATAAAAACCTTGAGTCTGTAATCAAACAGACAGGGGTCCAATTTACGGCGAGTGGGAAAGTCAAATTCAAGAAATCACATAGACAGCTTCGAATTTCAAGAACATAAGATAATGTTATGAGAATCGATCTTCTCTTGAATGTTGATTACACAGACTACAAACTTAAACTAACACAAATCAAGTAACCGGTGATCCTCCCTCCCAACTTCTAAATCCCTATCTTGCCTATCTCAGGAGAAAGAAAAGAAGCACGCTGTGTTGGTGGCTCAAGTGAACGTCTGGATGAATTTTTTATTTCTCTTCTTCCCTCACTGCCTACATCAGCAGCTGCTATTGCTTCCTACTCTCCCATGTGTATATGCAAGATCTCCACATCTCTCCATCACCAGTGTCTCACTCATTTCTCGTATCTCACAGCCAAACTCCTCTCTCAGCAGGACCACAATTTATTGGTAGTTTTGGGGACCTCCTCCAATTGGCTCCCTACATAGCATACACAGGAATTTTTAATGAATCTTAAATCACATCATGACATTCTCCTAAATTTAAATTCTTTGGAAGCTTATAAAATGTGGAAGAAAATTTTAACCTTTCCCATGATCTTGTTTCTGCTTCTGCAATTTCTGCCTCCCCTCCCACTGTGTGAATGTTTGATTTCTCCAACAGGTTGAGCCATTTGCCTCTGTAGAATGCTCACTCATGTAGTCTTCTTTGCTTGTGCCTAGGTATGATATCCAAGCATTGTTATGTGGACTATGACTGAGGTCCTTCAGTATGGGGTGAGTTCCAGGCCATTGGCGTGGGCACCCAGCTGGAGAAGGCAATGACTACCTGTGTACCAGCTGACACCAGCCCAGCATGGACCCTTTTATTCTTAGTCATTCCACCTAACATTCTTCCTTATCTTTTTTGTCTTAGCGCAAACATTACCTCCTCATATATGCCTTATGTCCTCATCTCAATAGATCTTCTTTTCTTCTTGGTTCAGTCACTCTATTAGCTGCACTAGTATTAATCACCATGCTTAGGGGTCTGTTCACACACTGTGTATCCCTAAGGCTCCCCAGAGCAGCAGTATCTTCCCAGTGCCTATCACAGCATCCAGTCTAGAGCACATGCCCAAAAGGGATTGCCTGAATGAATGAATCAAAGGTGAGGTGTAGACATCACTGTGGGCACGCTGTAGATCATTTGACAAGGACAGCAGAGACTTCCTTACTGATCAACCTTTTTCCAGAGCTACAGAGGGGTCACCTCAAAGCAAAATTTAACACGAAGAGCTTGAATTTAACAATGTTAGTCCTTTCCCTAAATTACTATCTGGGTGTAAGGGACTGACATGATATTTGAGAGAAATAAAAGTTGTACACTTCCACAACTGGATAGATGGGATCTCACAGGATGTTTGTACTGAAATTGGGTAGAGGAAAGTTTTTCATACTCTGGAGAATACAGGAAAGTTATGAGAAAGAGCACCCGGCAGGAAAACAAGGTTCTCGTGAAAGTAAGAAGCATTGGCAGAAGCTATTCGAGGGTGCAGAGTGAACCCCGAGGGGAGCAGCTGAGAAGATGAGTTTTGGGAGAAGGAATGGACAATAACCAACTGCCCTGGACAATGTGCTTCTGTAAGTGGGTGTCACACTCACACCACAGAACTGTGGGCAAAACTCATGCTCAATGTGTCCTTGAAGCCGATGGCCCCAAGAAAAATCCCGCAGAAAGCACAAGGCTTAAAATATAGGTGGAACTGGGGCTGCGAGTGGTGCCAAAAGGATCTGGAGGCTGAGTGTTTCACGTTCTGAAAATGTGTATGTCTTCCCAGGGGATGAAAATGTAAATTCTGTATTCCATCCTGAAGAATTCAGTTAGGAGAGGAGACGGGCTTTATCTCCTTTTCATTTTGCTCTGAGGCTGTTATTATCATCGTATCTTTAGGAAAGAGATTTTTCAATTACATTCTTAAAAATTTAATTTTTTCTTGGCTGTATAGAAAATGACACTTCTCACGTGACACTTGGCAGGCATTGATAAACAGAAAGAGGAAAGCAAAGATAACCTCACCACTAAGATAGAAACTGTTGGCTTTCTTTCCAGTCTTTGATTTACGAATGCATATCCATCTTTGCATATATACTCTAAGTACTTTTAAAAGTGGGTCGTGAAAATATATCATGAACATTTTTCTGTATCAGTGAATTTTCTCTTATAAAAATTTTAATGACTATTAATATTCAATGGCAAATGTATACAATATATAATCTATATACATAAATTTTGACCAATGAATATTTAGCCTCTTTTAAAAATATGTATAGACTAATTCATTTATGTCTGATACCAAAGTAATGAGGGTACGTTTACCTAAAAGGGCAAGTTTTCTGCATACGTTTATGATCAATCTTTTGGGAAAAAATTAGTAGAAGAATCATTAACTCAAAGAAAGTTTACAAAGGTTGAATTTCTCTTTCTCTCTCTCTCTCTCTCTCTCTCTCTCTCTCTCTCTCTCTCTCTCTTTCTTTTTTGTATTTTTAGGGAAGGGTCTACAGGGTGATCAGGGTCTCACTACTACAGCAAACCTGTAATGATCCTCCTGTTTACAGCCGCCCAAGAGCTGGGATTGGAGGCATTCGTCACCACACCCAGTCTCAATGGCTGTCTCAGCATGTCTCGGGGGTAGGGTTGGCAGGCCGGTGGGGCTAACAATACCCCCAGCCCCTGCACCTGCTTCCAGGTGCTTTAATCCATTGAGATATTTGGCCAGCCCTTAAAAGGTTAAGATTTTACAATGCACTGCCAGGGTACCTTGTGTCAAGGTTAGTTCCCTTCACACGTGCATAGGTACTATGGGAGCAGTTTTTCTTTTTTGTAGCATTCTGAGAGAGCATCGACTTCCTGTTGCAGAGCTGGGGATTGAACCCCAACATTCCCCACCTTTTTTAAAAAATTGCTTTTTTAATTTTAAAGAGAAAAAAGATATCAGTAAAACTGAGTTTCAAATCAAGCTGGTTTTTAAATTCTCTTTAAGAGAAAAAAAAAAACCAGACTAGTAGGATAGTTACAGTAATTGATACATTGCATACGGTTGCCTTGGTAGTAGTTATTCCACATACAAAACATAGGCATGATATCTCGTCCAGAAAATATTGCCCCCTCATTTTTGTTGAGGGGACAACATATTTGTTGTCATTTTGAGACAGAGTCTAAGTGCTAGGCTGTCCATACTGGGCCTCAAGCCGTGGCACTGCTGCCTCAGCCTCTGAGCGCGGGGGCGGGGGGGTCACACGTGCACGGCCCCCTCCTGGCAACTATCGGATTTGTAAACATAGATTCGAATTATTGTGCTTCATTGATTTAGTTCATATTTTTTTCACTATTGGCGTGGTTAAGCACATCCCACCTTACATATGTAAGTAGGTGCATATGTAACTTTTGTATTATGACTCTTACTTTGTAAATTGTCCATTAATGTCCCTACTTACTTGTTTTCTTGGAATGTTCTTACCTATTTATTAATTTGCATTAGCTTTTAATATATTATAGTTATTTGAATTGGAAATAAAATTGATATTTCCTTACTTTTTTGTTCTTTCTCTTTAAAATGTATATATATATATAAACCGCACCGCTGGGAGCTGAGCCTGTGCACCCGCCGCGGGTAAGCCCCTGCACCCCTCTGCCCCGCCTCTGCGTTCCCGCAAATAACTTCCTGTTCCAGCCCAGCCCAAACGCACCGCTGGGAGCTGAGCCTGCGCACCCGCCCCGGGTAAGCCCCTGCGCCCCTCTGCCCCGCCTCTGCGTTCCCGCGACTA
>PVJA010013107.1:0-12241 GCA_004027025.1 Myocastor coypus
TTTTTTTTTTTTTTTTTTTTTTTTTTTTTTTTTTTGTGGGACCAGGGTTCGAACTCACAACCTTGCACTTGCCCAGCAGGCACTTGTGCCTCGGAGCTATCTCCCCAGCCCCTGAAAGATAGATTCTTGTGTAATTTTGATAATGAAGAAAATTTTGAAAACTTATTCAAAATTTATTCAAATTCACAATCAAACTAATACCTATTAACATATCAACGTTTCCATCCCTTTAAGGTTAAATATTCTCTAACAACACAGCTAATGGCAGAATTGGGATTCAGTAACAGTCCACTATTTTGAATAGCTTACTGAATCTTAGCTTCTTCATCTATAAAAATGGGAATAACATTATCTACATTACTAACAAACCTTGCAGTAAGAATTCTATCAATATTAGTTCTTTTTGTTCTACCTCTAGGTGCAGAGTTGATATTCACATCAGTAACTCCTCCTTAAGTCTAATACTATATATCAGGCACATGATGTATTAATGTATTAATAAAGTTCTACATTAGAATAGTACTGATGGGAAGTAATTAGTATGAACATTTCCTGAAGGATTTGTTCTGAGAAGTATTTTATATGTAGTATCTCATTTGATTGTCATTAACTATGATATACATGGTACTATTTTATGAATGACAAATCCAAGTCTTAAAATACTTACATAATTTGCTCATGATTATAAAAGTCACACATTAAAGAGCCCATTATATAAAACTCATTATCATCACTGGGACTCTGTGCTACTTAATACATACTTAACACATGAGAGGCCCTAGCTTCAACCCCCACACCTAAATAGAGCCCATTCTCTTATCCACCATGTAGCACCACTCAGGGCTTTACCTTTATTTTCTACTCAATTGCTTCTAGCAATTTCCCTTCCATATTACCACATTCTAAATCAAGTCACTCATGAAAAATATAAGGCTAATTCACACTAAAAATACAGCATATTTTAAAAACAATCTTCAAAATATCTAATTCCATTTTCTTTCCTAACATTCTAGTTTATATGAACACTTAATAATTTCCCTCAAATGTCTGCCAAACACACCTATACTTTCAGTCTGATATATACCTTCAAAAAATATTGTTCTTCAAAATGAAATGTATCCTAGAAATAAGACTAAAAGTTCTAACTGTTGAAAAGATTATTTTAACTTAAGACATCAATGTGAATAAATAAGCATCCTCAGTATTGACATGTGATACTATCATTTTTGTTACTGTTAGGAAAGTGAGACATCATTAACCTAGTTAGAAAACAATAAAAAAAAAAAACAACAACAACAACAACAAAAAAAAAACCAATAAAATTTTAGTTAAAATTTCTGATCTGTTAATACTGGTGTTTTTTTTTAGTGACGGCAAAGCACTTCTGGTGATTGTAGCTCCCACACTTCTCTCTTGGGCCAACTCCACTCTTTCCTTGTAGTTTTCCTCAGATAATCCACATTCCTGGTTTCTCAAAATTCCTGGGGTCTCCACTGCATCTTTGGCTTCACACTCACAGCTTCACACACTGCTGAATCAGGGGTACACTGGCTGACCTCCCAGGCCTTCTAAAATCACACACAACTCTTGCATTCTGCATAGGCATACCCAGCTGGGATTCCTCATCACCTGCTGATCTGTTTGCCTCATCCAGCCACTGAGGTTGGTGTGTACCACCAACTTCAGTCCTGCAAGCCTGGTTCTAGTAGGAGGGTCATGACTATGGTATCCTGTGGCCTAGGCATTGGCTATGCATGTTGCTGGCATCACAAATTTGTTAGACTCAAGATAGTGTCTATGGTTAAAATCTGGGCAAAAATGAAACACCCAATGTGTTTTATGCAACCACAAGCCAAACAAACCTGACCAAGGCAGCTCAAGAAAATTTCACTGTGTCACAGATTAAAACTAAAGTATAGGTATTCATGAATCCTTATCTTTTAAAACCTTAAAGTAATTAAAACAAGCTGTCGCTACGTATGGCCCTACTGCTTCCTTCACTTTAAGTTAAATAGAAATGCTACAATAACAGACTATGGCCCCAAATGAGTTGAAAGGAAAAAAAAAAAAAAACACATAGCTAAATCAAGTTTGAATCCAGGAGACTATTGTAAAAAAAAAAATAATAATAATAATAATAATAATAATAAATAAATAAATAAATTTTAAAAACTCTTTACATATAGCAGGAAACAGAAAGTGTTTTACAACTTAGCCACTACAAAAGATTTGCTAATTGGAAAGGATACCTTTGCTAGCACAAACAATCAACTGACCTTTACATTGCAACTATGTAGCAAACTAAGAGCTCTACCTTTAGGGACTGGAGGAAACTCCCTTATAAGAGTAAAACACTCCTTCACTTGGCTTCCATTAGTCAGGGCCCTAACGAACCCTTCCAAGACTGTGCAGCAGGTTTGTTACAAGCTACTGAGAAGATTGTCAGTGACGGGTAAGCTAGCAAAATAATAGTTCAATAGTTGGCCTCTGAAAATAAATTAAATAATGTTTTTTATGTATAAGACACCACTAACTTTTAAGTTCTTCAAAAGATGGATATACAGCAGCAAAAAAGGAATTCCATCAAATACATACAAAATGGCTAGGAAGAGTCCTTTGGAGAGATTTACATACTGGACAGCAGAAGTAACCCAGTCCACTACTAACCTGGGGGAGAGGGCATGCTTATGTTTTCCAGAGAATGTTAGACCTATCTGGGTACAAGAGCATCCTGTCAGGCTACACCATTATGCTAGATCTGAGAAAAAAGATAACAAGGGGACCAGATCCAACATGGGGCCTACTGAAGGAACTGACAAAATGGACATCTAAGGCCTTAATAGATGGTAAAATATATAAAGATAACTATATTTTACTAAATATATGACATAGATATTATTTAGAGATGAGAGATTTTATTCCTGCCAAAATTTTCTGATAAGAGATCTCTGCTTATTGACAACAAAATCTGACTAGTCTAGTTACTATTACAAAAAAAAATTTCAAGAGTTACTATAAGTTAATCTGGCCATACATATGTAGCAAGTGCACTCATAATCTTGTAAAGATGACCATTTGTGTGTACTGTGTTGTTGTCTGTGTGTGTGTCATTCCAGGAACAGCTGTTCCCCCTTTTGTTGTTGTTTACTTGTTTTCTTTTCTGGTCAATACAACATGGGATGTACAGGCTTAAAATCATGCTTTTTCTTAAGTTACCTGCTGGTCTAAGTCATATCAAAATTGGTTTATGCAGTTTATCAAAAAGTTTAAATTAATTAAGCAAAAATTCCTTAAAAAAATTAAACATTATTGAGAGTCCTACTGATGAATGAGAGGTTTGTCCAACCTTTGGTTCATTTAGGAGGAACTCCCAGTAATCTCAGTAGTCTGTTAGGAGACACCCTCAATAAATTGGTCATTGGTTTAAAGATGTCTTTAGAAAAAAAAAATACAATTGGGTTTTCTCTTAAAAAGGGGTTTTGGTATTCAACTAAGTTAAAAAACAAAGGTTTGCACATGTATATGGTGACTCATTATGGTTAATCTCATGGGGTCTTAAATGTATCCGTGATTCCAAGTGTACAGGTCTTCTACAATGTGCAACAAAGATTGCTTATAATGATAAGACTTTCAAATTAAAAAAATGGGGGAAAGGAAGAAAAAGCCTTGTGATGTATGTCTCATTTAGGTGGAAAATTCATATGTATTAGGTAAGGCAGATTGATTAAAAGGATTATGTTATGTCAAAACAAAAATGTAAGCATGACACACAGTGTCATAAGTAAGAATGGCCTGCTACAATGTTGTATATGATTTGATTTCTAAATTTTTGTATAAAAATGTGTAATTGTTTGTTAACATTCTATAAGAATTTAAATGTCAAAATATACATGCTTGTTGGAAAATAACAGTTCCACTTTGTGTCTAAGGTGTTTAGTATTCAGATAGATTGTAGTGTTAAGTTTACTGCCTCTGTTAGAGAATAATGTCATTAAGCTTTTCTTCTGGATATTTAACAACTAAGGTTTACAGACCAAAAATTAGAGAGACAGATGGGCTAAAAGGATAGCCAATATTTTGACCCTAGTCCCTCAAGGCCAGTGAAGACTCAGGACATGAGAGAACCTCTGCTGTGACATCCTGTAACTCAGTTGTGACCCAGATAGTCTGATCAAGGACACTATGGAACCACAAAGAAAACCGATCAATGACATATAGTGTGCCTAAGGAGAGTCACCTAGAGAAAAATAACTTCTCAGGCTCTCATAGACAGTAAATTGGTGAAGCAATGGCCGTGACTCATCCAGATGATTGACAATGACAAAAGATCTACAAGGTGTTATACATAGTTCCAAGATAAATCCTGAGGAAATTGGACTGACCTTGTGAGACTGCAAAATTTATACTTGTACTTATATAGGTCTTGCTTTAACTTGGTCTTAACCATCCAGCAGAAAAGTATAGCCATGAGGTATAAAAGTAATGCCATACTAATATGCTAAGCTGTAAAAGGCTCAAGTGAACTACAATTGATAGTTACCAGCTGTGCTAAAAACATACTACTATTGTGGACTGTTGGACTATAAAGGGTTACTTACATGGAATTCAAGTACCTACAATCTTAGAACTGACATCATATATAAAAAGGTCCCTTAAAGACTTCTCCAAATACAGCTTCTCCAACTGCAATGAAACATCCATCTTTGACAAAATGATACAAAAAAAGGGGGATATGATGGGAGCTGCAGGAAGCCGGGAAACTGATCCAACTGTGTGTAGGTGGGACTAGGCCTTAGTGCCTAAAGCAAACAAGCTATCCCCAGTGCTAAGAAAAACCAACCTTGTGTCATGTGATACAAACTTTGCAAAAGTATGTTGAGTTAGTCTTGCCCATCAGATTGGCAACCACCTTAGCCCAGCTTTTCGTCTTCTTGTCTATCTTTCTCATTCCTTTTGCCATGTCTCCCTGGGGTAGATCTGTTCACAGTAAGACCAACGCATCCCCACAGTCAAATGCTCCAAGTTCAAAATCTGGGCTACAGTAAAGCAGAACTTGGAGAAAAAAAAATCAGTTTTCTTTCTCATCGAGCAGTTGTCTCCTTGAATTCCTCTTCTCCATAGCTGCTGACCTCTGGGGCAGATTAAGCTAGCAGCTACATTCTACTAAATGGAGTCTGTTGATTTCCTAGTTTCTCATGAATCTGGTTACATTCAAGGCCGACCTCTGCCTGCTACTGCTGCTGAAGATAACAATCATATTTCGGTAGACCAAGCCCTATTACATACCACAATCTGCTTTGTTTCAGGAGATACAGATAAGATGACAACTATGATTCTGTAAACCAGTGGTTCTGTGACCCCGCAATACAGTTCCTCATGTTGCAGTGACCCCAAACCAAAAAATAATTTTGGTGGCTACTTCAAAACAGTAATTCTGCTACAGTTATGATTCAGAATGTAAATACCTGATATGCATTATGTATTCTCATTACTACAAATCAAACATAATTTAAACATAGTGATTAATCACAAAAACAATATTAATTATATGTTGAGAAATATTTATTACTAATTCCAATAAATAACATTTCACCATGGCATAGCATGGGTTTAAATATGTATTTTCCAATGGCTTTAGGTGATCTCTGTGTTTTGGTCCTTCAACCCCTGTCGGGGTCACGACCCACAGGTTGAGAACCACTGCTGTAAACTGAGGCCTATGACATCCTGGAATTCCTGATGTCTTCTTTCAAGGTTGTCACTCAGTATATAACTGTCTTTGTCTCAGCTTCTGTAACTTTGCTTGCACCTCCATCCTGAGTTTATACTGCTGTTGGCAGGAAAGTAAACATGGTTCTGTCAAGGGAGAAGACAGCTAGACTGTGTTTCCAAACTGAGCATAATCTTCACTCAGTCTAGCATTCATGCTTATAGGCACTGATCCATTTGATTACAAAACAATGTCCACACAAAACCTGTAGGCAGATGTTGACAACAGATTTAACTGCAATCACCAAAGTTGTAAACAACCAAAATGCCCTTCAATAGGTGGTATGATAAACTGTGGTACATTGATACAATAGAATATTGTGTTCAGTGATGTTTTTTAAAAAAGTCAAAACTGAGAGACTTAACTAAATACTGCTAAATAAAAAAAATTCTGAGTATCTACATACAGTATGATTCCAAATATATGCTATTTTGGCAAAACAGAGAGTAAATAATCAGTAGTTACCAGGGCTTTAAAAAATGGAAAGGGAGAGATTATACTTCCAAGAGAACTAGAAATTTTAAAACTCATTGTTATGATTTGTTTCTAGTTGTCCCCACAGCCTCATGCAGTCACGGGGTGGCTTCTGGAGTCTGTGATAGATTGTGGATTTGGATGCTGCACTTGCCCTGAGAAAGGTAATCTGCATGACCTGTAAGGAGGGATGAGAGGCTAGCTAGCTGCCTGAGCACATTTTAGCATGATGCTCTTTAGTACATATGAGGGAACAAAACACTAATATAGTAAAAACTGTTCTGTTGCCTCTCATTTTAAAGTGTATTGATAAAATTTCTGTTTTACAGTGTAATAGTCATTTTGTACAAAAATAGGTCAATTTAGTATTGATTAAATACTCCATAAAATTTTATAACCTAATCCCTAAGAAATTATGTAACACTTTACAAGTGAAGAGCAATTAGTTGCCATTCTGGGAAGCTATTTGTGGCATTATCTCAGCTACATATGAAAGTACAGTTTGATCACCTGCTTATAAATACAGTACCCTCTAAGCCTGAGTTGTATAGAGCTACGGATTCCTTTGTCAAGCACTAGTCCACTCTTCCAGGCAGTAAATAGGCACTAAAACCACAGAAGATTTTAGGAAGTGACCATAGTTGAGTAACTGGGAGTTTTTCACACAGCAGCAGCAACTGTTTCACAGAATCCTGAAAATGCTAGACTATTTAGGAAGTAAACCAAAGTTGCATATGCAGAACTTGGAATGAACATCAATTCAGCAACTGAGTAAACAATAATTCCAAATACAAAACTATTTCAACCTAGGGGCTGGGGAGATAGCTCCGAGGCACAAGTGCCTGCTGGGCAAGTGCAAGGTCGTGAGTTCAAACCCTGGTCCCACAAAAAAAAAAAAAAACTATTTCAACCTAGAAATATCTAAACATGTTTAGATGTAATTTCAGATCTTATTTCTTCATTTCCCTGGCTGTGAAGTCTTAAATCATACAACGTCCTTCACAGCACAACTAAAAAACTAGAGATGATCACCAATTTAAAGCACTTTAGTTTTGAGGCAGCTGTCACAAACTGGATATTTAATATAGGAACTGACAGTCATCCAATGAATAAATGACTACGTATATGTATATTTACATAACTATGTACATTCATATCACATGTCTAGGTACAAATAAAACATCTATCCTGACTCTATTCCCTGGTCACACTTCCATTCATCCATGAAAAATCAACTTAAAATACCACTTCTTGGCTAGCCAAATAGCTCAGCAAATAAAAGCATCTGCTTAGGCAGACACGTGGGCCAGGTTCGATCAACTCAGCCTGCCTTACTGGCCCTGCCCCTGGGGTATACTGAGCCTGTTGATTGAGACTGGGCTTGGTGGCATGCACCTGTAATTCCAGCACTTGGGAGGCTGTAAACAAGAGGATCACTATGAGTCTGATCTAGGCTCTGTAAACCCTATATTAAATACATTAAAAAAAAAAAAAAAAAAAAAAAACACTTCTCTGCCTTTGTTTACATCTCTCTCACCTTAGATGGTGAGTTATTCAAGGGTATTAACCATATGCAAATAGTCTGAATCTCCAGTATCCAACATATAGGTTGGGACCTAAGAGAATGCCAAATAAATGTATACAGTCTTCAAGAATGATCTTGAGAAAGAATCTTACTCTTATTACATTAAGCTTTTATTAAGAATCAAAGAAGATCAATCTATCATCTTTATTCAGGACAACAAATCTAAAAGATTTTAACAGTTTAGAAAGATAAAGAAGGACGGAAATAGAAACAAAGGAAAGAGAAATTAAAGAAAAGAAAAGAAAACAGAAAAGGCAGACAGACAGGGAAAACCAGGGGAATGTACAAGGCCAGCCCAAGGCAATTTAGTGAGTTATTTAGCAAGACATTACCTCCAAATTTAAAAAATGTAAAAACACCAAAGCAAGACATCTCAGCAAATCTATCCCTACCTTCATGTGTATGCTTTTGGAGTAGGGATGGTGTGAGGGGTGGCGTTTATACTAAAGTAGCTAAGTAAGCTGCTGTTTCCTCCTAGACTTTATGCTAACTTTAACCCTACTTTAAGAATATATACTTTCTTGAATGGCAAGACCTGGGTCAACCTGAGGTGTGGGATCTCAGCACTGCCTCTCAGGACCTTGATGCAAATGTTCCTGGAGACATAGCCTAAAAGGCAGCCATCATGAACCAGTGCCATTATAACTTTCCAAAATAGCCCACACTTTCCCAGATGCAGCACGTATTTTTACCTTTACTCTTACTCTCTTTTTTTGTTTACTCGGCCCAAACTCACTTTGCCAAGCTATTTCCTCTCCTACTCACGTTTACTTTCTTGAATAAACTTTGCCACTGCTTAAAAATATGTACCTGAAATATAAAGGATAAGTTCTACAACAGAATTTCCCCTTATATACAATCCAAAACTACAGACCATTACAGGGGTACAACAAAAGATCAAGTCTGCAGCCTTGGCAGTACTGGAACAAACTTCTACAGATCTCAAATTAATACTAGAAAAAGGTTCATCCAGCTTATGCAGCCTAACATTTGCCTACAAATATGAGCAGTAACAAAATAGACTTTTAATTTATAATCAATGATAGTTGGGCATGTGACAGCACAGCCGCAAGCCCAGCACATGGAGGGCTGAAGCAGGAGGAACATTGTGAGTTCAAGGCCAGCCTGAGCTACACAGCAAGTGAGACCCTATCTCAAAAAACTATCATCATAAGGGGCTGGGGAGATAGCTCCATGGCACAAGTGCCTGCCTTGCAAGTGAGAAGTTGTGAGTTCAAACCCTGGTCCTGAAAAAACAAAAAAAACAAAAAACTATCATCATTGTTGTCATTATCAGTACAGCTTTGTGTCTAAATGCTTTTACAGGGCCAGGCAGGATGGCTCAGTGGTCTAAAGCGCCTGCTTGAGAAAACTTGGGCGGCTTCAGGGACCACAGTTCGATCCCCGGCACCACATGCTGCGCCAGCCCTGCCCTCGGGGCGGGCTGAGCCAGCCATAAAAATGAGTGAATAAACAAACAAAGGTTCTGAAACAAGAAAAAAATAAATAAATAAAATTTTATAAATAAATGCTTTTACAATTAAATTCTTAAAGAAGTTAGACTGGTTAAAAACAGTAAATTCCTCCACATCCCTAACAATTTGAACTGAAATTTCTCTTCCATCAGATAATGCCTAGTCATTCTTAGAGAATGAAACTTGTAGGGGACCACACAGGAAACTCTCCTTGAAAGAAGAGCAGCTGTGTCCATCTTGGCTGTGCCTGATCCTATTTCCATGTATTGATATGTACAGATCTGACTAGGTTGTTTCCTTAGCCCTTCAACTGACTTTAAGCGATGCATACTAGCATAGCCAAGCTATGTCGTCTTTGAAGACGACATGCATGTTTCTCCAGTAACCCCCACCTGCTGCTCTTTAATATGAGCTCAGTGGAGATGGGAAAAAAGAGCCAATGCTCCATGCTGTTGCTGGGATAGAGCCTCAGGATAGAGGCTATGACTTCCTAGGGCTTGAAAGATTACAAATGGAGGTGAAGCATCAGACCCCAAAGCATGAGATACTATCTCAATTGTGTAATGCAGATAATTCTCTGCATATCCTTCTCTCTGCACATCACAGAGGTAAATGCAGGCCTCCTACTTAACTCAGCTCACAGCACTCACATACTTCCTGCCATTCTCAGTCACTCATCCTCAAGCTACTCTTCCTTCATGACTGAATAAAACAAGAGTTTGGCCCTGGATCAAGACCTCTCATCTGGATAACCATCACCATGAAGGGACTTAGGACTCCTTTACTCCCCATAACTTTTTTTTTTTTTTTCCGGGACTGGGGTTCGAACTCATGACCTTGCACTTGCCAGGAAGGCACTTGTGCCACAGAGCTATCTCCCCAGCCCCTTCCCCATAACTTTAAATATGCCTTAGGGTCTTTATCCTCACCATGGATTGCACTGGAAGTGACAGGTAGGAATTAACTTGACAGGATTTCAATAACTTATCTATGGGATTACAAAAATAAACTTCCCAGATGGAGACGAGGACCAGGAAGGGCTCTCTATACAAACTAGTCACTCTACTCCAAAGCTTCCCTGATATCCTCCAATATGTTAAAGATGATTTGTCTAACACAGGATACTATAATGTGTCCACTTTACAAAGTACGAAGAGTTTCTGAAAGGCAAAGACTGTCACTCCATCTCTATAGCCATGGAGGAGTAGGTCAGAACAGATCTTCAGTGTTTATTAAGCTGATAAAG
This sequence comes from Myocastor coypus, assembly GCA_004027025.1. Lineage (NCBI taxonomy): Eukaryota > Metazoa > Chordata > Mammalia > Rodentia > Myocastoridae > Myocastor > Myocastor coypus. The sequence goes on from PVJA010013107.1 coordinate 10,551, forward strand.
GACTCCAGGCCCAAAAAAAGAAATTACACCAAATACTCTGAAATGTACTAAAACTTCTATACAGCTCTGTTAAAGCTTCCTTTTCACTTTGTAGGGTTATAAATGGTAGATACAAGTAGCACAATATATAGTAGTAATGGCAAGATTTTAGAGGCTAAGTGCCAAACTACAACTCAAAACCCATTAATATATTACCAAGTGCCAATACTGCAACTAAACCTGAAGACTGAGGTTTCAGTTTTTGTTTGTTAAAAAATGTATACATTTATATCTTTTGTCTTAAAAACAACAAACAAGTCACAGGTTTGCCACCACTTGTACATAGCATATATTATACATCTTGTATTTTAAAACTAACATTTCAGCAGTACAACTGAACAAATGGAGTCTGAGCACAAGATTGCAGAAATGGACTTATCATAATAAAGAAATTAACCTCTAGGGACCCTCAGTTGAAGTGTATTAGAAAGGGGCACTGAAAGGAGTCCTAACCATCTGTTCCCATGATAATACACTGCTACAAAAAAATACAAGAGCAATTAGTTAAGCACACCATTTTTGCTTTGTCTCCATCGTAGTTCCTTGGGCAATGGAATATTCTGGGCATTTAGCTGAGAAAAATGAGGTGGGTATGAACTTATTTTAGGTTCAGTACAGTGTGCAATCACTTCCATGTGTGGTTAGATCACTGCTACTGTGGAGACAGGAATAACTTCCAAAAATTTTCCTGCTATTCAGTGCTGCTTACCTGGTATCAGTAGCACCAAGGGTTATGACAAGAGTGATCTAATACTATATAAGCTCCACAGGGCACTAGTACTGAAACATGTAGAAGCACTGCACTTCATGTATGGAAAAATTTGAGGGTCTCCCTCAAATTTAACAGCAATCTTAAAATACTATGATATTACCAAGAAGTTGTAGGCCTCAAACTTTTTCTATTATCCTCACTAAACACATTTTAATCTGCCATGCCAAAGGAATCTCAATATTTTAATTTGTACTACCTGAAAGATCAGTGATGCTGAACATTTATTTGCCATTTGTATTTCTTCATCTATGAAGTGTATATTCATTTCTGAGGTCCATTTTTGGATTGGGTCTTTGAATTTTGGGGACCTGATTTTTAAAATTCTTTACATGCTCTAGATATATAAGTTCTCTGAGAAAGACATTTGCCTTTAATTTTTAAATCTTTTTGAGCCCTTGATAATCTGAAAGATAAGATGAACTTTCTCTCTACAAACATAAAATTTTTATTTTACACACTAGAATTCAAAGAAGTAGCAAAATAAAATACATTTTTCTTATAGTTTATGCCTAGTTGTCCTCCCAAAGCTTCATGTAGTCACTGGATGGGGATTTCTATAGGTTGAGACTTGACTCATGAGTCACTGCTATTATGTGTTTTAGTACTGATGGGATTATCAGTCTGAGTAGGGCTGGGACTATGGTGTGGTCTAGGGCAGATATCCTAAAGCAGAGAGCCTGATAGGAATATAAAGAGAGACAGAGAGACAGACTGGAGCTGTTGCTCTCTGCTCCACTGATTGGTCGGTTTCCTCTATTGAGATTGGTGCTGTTCCGCCGCCATGAACTAGATGCTCTCTGTCCTGTTCCACTTAACCTTGGACCAGCCGAATATGGATTGAAACTGATAGGTTCTGGCCCTAGTATGAATTGCAGAATCA
>PVJA010013107.1:12341-50437 GCA_004027025.1 Myocastor coypus
CACCTCCCCCTTCTTCTCCAACTCAGCCCAGGGTCCAATTTCCTTCCACTTGTCCCGCCACCTCTGGGAAGGCCCCAATCAGCTCCTCAGGTGGATCTAAACATCCTCCTCAAATCCCACCCCTGGTGAAAGGTCATAAAAGCCTCAGCCTCCCTTTGTTCCAATTCAGAGAATTCCTTATCTTCCCCGAGTTCTCTCCATGTCCTCCAAGAGAATAAAGCCCTTTTCCCTTTTCTCTTTTTCTTTCTGCCTGTTTCTCAGCTGTGACACCGCGAAAAACCTATCAGAAACCTCTAGTCAGTGTTGTGAGCTAAATAAACCTTTCCTTCCTTCATTTTGGGTGTCAGATATTTGTCCCAGCAATGAGTGAAGAGTAACTAAGACAATTTTAAAATCCCAATAAAGAATACCTGCCCTTGGGGCCCGGTGGGATGGCTCAGTGGTCTAAAGCGCCTGCTTGGTAAAGCTTGGGCAGCTTCATGGACTGCAGTTCAATCCCCGGCACCACAGGCTGAGCCGGCCATAAAAATGAGTAAATAAACAACAAAGGTTCTGAAACAAGAAAAAAAAAAAAAAAAGAATACCTGCCCTAAAGGGAAAAGATGTGTGTGTGTGTGTGTGTGTGTGTGTGTGTGTATGTGTACACACAAGACAGTTCATATAGTTATGTTACTAATTTCTTTTACCTCATTGAAAACACAGGTTTGTGCTAATATTTTTCAGACAATTAAATGCCTCTATCTTGTACTCTGAGTAACCAACTGTACTCTGAGTAACCAACTGAAAGACAGCAATTACGTAAGGTATTAACCATCGTTACCCTCCTTTTGTTTTGTTTTTTTTTTTAATATATTTTTTTCTTATTTCAGAACTTTTGTTTATTTGTTTGTTTATTTATTTGTTTATTTATTTATTTATTTATTTATTTATTTATTTATTTATTTTGAGACAGGGTCTCACTATGCAGTTCAGGCTGGCCTTGAGCTCACTTTTGTAGCCCAGGCTGGTCTCGAACTCGCACCGATCCTCCTGCCTCAGCCTCCCGAGTGCTGGGATTACAGGCGTGCGCCACCACGCCCGGCTATTTATTTATTTTTATGGCCGGCTCAGCCTGCCTTGAGGGCAGCACTGGCGCAGCATGTGATGCCGCGGATCGAACTTCAGTCCCTGCAGCCGCCTAAGCTTTCCTAAGCAGGCACTTTAGACCACTGAGCCATCCTTCCGGTCCCCCCTCCTTTGGTTTTGAAGTATTTTTTTCTCTTTAAAATTAAAAACACCTGCCCTATGCCAGGCATGGCAGCAAACAACTACACTCTGGGAGGCTGAAGCAAGAGGATCACAAGTTTGAAGCCCAGCCTAAGCACCTTTAACAATTTCCTGAGCTGGGGATGTAACTAACTATAAAGGCCCTGCATTTAATCCCCAGAACCAAAAAAGAAAAAAGAAAAGCCACTATCCTAGTCTGTTATCTTTTCTCTCAGGCTGTTATAAGAACATTAATTTTCTCCTGAAATCAATTAATACCACATTTATTTTCCATAAATTTCATATTCTATATAGTTCATTCTTTTTCTGTTAAGCAGTGACTAACAGAAAGATTTCATCATATTTGTAAGTACTTTAGTCAAGTGTGGTAGTGCACATCTGTATCCCAGCACTCTGAAGGTGGAGATAAAAGAATTGCTTGAGGCAGCCTGGGCTACATAGTGAGTAGAGGGCCAGCTTAAACTACATAATGAGACCTTGTCTCAAAAAGAAAAAGAAAAAGATTCAAAGTCCAAACAACTGTACATATAAGAATTTAAATGCATTAACTATTTTTAAGAAAATTAAAAAAGAAAACCCATGCTAGTGACTACTAAATATCTCAAGAGATATCCCCCTTTAAATGGCAATGTTGCCCAGCATAGAGGCACATGCCTCTAATCCTAGCACTGGGGAGGTATACTAGAGCTTATATCACAAAACAACCAAAAATAAATAAATAAAGAAATAAAAATAAAGAAAGAAAAGTATGGTAGGGATTAACATCAAATCATCCATTCTCTGATGAATACTAAGATGAAAAGTACTAAATAATCTGTGATCTCTATAGTTAGTTTCACATTATAAATATTAAGTTTCCATTTAAACAAAGGAAATACCAAAAAGATATGTCACAATGCAAACAAAACAGGACGTAAAGGAGGAAAAAAAAAATTCTACCACTTGCAGCAGAAACTGATAAAAGAAAAATGTAAACCATAGTACTGAGACTACATTTCCTATCTAAAAGTGGAATTTCAAATCAAAAAACAAACAAAAAAAAAAAAATGATCAGGAGAGATTTAATAACCAGGTATCAATTAGAAAGTTAAACAGGGCTGGGGAGATAGCTCGGTGGTCGAAGTACCTGCCTGGTAAGCACAAGGACCTGGGTTTGATCCCTGGTACTGCATCCTGTGCCAGCCCCAGAACCCCAGGTGCCTGGTGCCAACCACCAGAAATGGGGTGGTGGTGCCTGCCTGTAATCTCAGTGCTGGGGAAGATGAGACAGGAGGATCACTATGAGTCTGAGCTGCATAGTGAGATCCCATACCAAATAAGTAAATAAACAAAGATTAAAAAAGAAAGTCAAACAACATACATGTGGTAATAAATGTCTACTATTTTGCAGTTACAGTAAAATAAAACACAATAGTTCTATTTAACCAAATTCAAAGCTCAGTTACTTTTAAAGACCAATTAACATTATTGCAATAACCTAACCATTTTTATTAATCTAGAAATAAAGGGGCTGGGAAGATAGCTCCATGGCACAAATGCCTGCCTGGCAAGTACAAGGTTGTGAGTTTGAACCCCAGTTCTGAAAAAAAAAAAAAAAAAAAAAATCAGAAATAAATATTATTCATTATTCACTTACTTACAAACAGATATCAAAGACAATTTATAGCAATACTGATCTTCTAGGGCCAGCCAAATAGCTCAGTGGATTAAAGTGACTGCTTAGGCAGACACAGGGGCCGGGATTCAATCTCTGGTCTTGCTGTGCTGGCCCCACTCCCAGGGCACACTGAAATGGTGACTGAGACTAGTTGTAGTGGCACATGCCTGTAATCCCAGCGCTTGGGAGGCTGTAACAGGAGGATCACTATGAGTCCAATCTATGTAGTGAGACCCTCTAGATTCTCTAGGTTACTTAAAATTGCCATGATAACCACCACTGTTAACCAGGAGGGTGGTGCAGACCTGTAATCTCAACACTCTGAGGTGACCTCAAGGATCTCCAAGTTTGAGCACTGCATGTACATGTGCACAGGCACAGGCATGGGTACAAGATAGAATAGGATAGGATGGAGGGAAAACAAAAGGAAGGAAGGAGAGGAACAGCAAAGAAAGGGGAGCAGGGAAGGGAAAAGAAATGGGAAGGGAGGGAAGCACAGTTCGAGAAAGGTGCTTGCCATTCAGCTCTGGGATTATTCTCTACTCTTGTAAAACAGATTAGTGAAAGTGTTAGTTGGAAAACAGATAGTGTCACTATAATAACAAAAAAATTCAAAATTCAAAGCCAGATCAACAAATGACAATTTCTCTGCACTTAGACACAACATATTTGTGTATCTTTGACACAAGATGGTAATAAGATGGATTAGTACTTATAAGAAAACTATTTTGAAGACAGGCTAAAATGTTAACAATAAATTGAGGTTAAAAATACACAATAACCACATTTCTTTTTATTATTATTTACTTGGTACAGGGTCTCACTACACAGCTCAGCCTCCTTCTGTCTTCAGTCTCCCCAGTACTGGGATTATAGGCATGCAACACTATACCCAATCTAATAACTCTATTTCTTACTAAAAGTGATTTCTTTTCAGTGGAGTAGCCCCAAAGGTGTCCTACCACACAGCTACACCTCCAGCTTTCTAATTTTATTTTGAGACAAGGTCTCACTAAATTGTCCAGGTTAGGCTTAAACTTATAACTCTCTTGTCTCAGTTTCCAAAGTAGCTAGAACTATAAGCATGTGCCTCCATACCCAGTGCAACCTGAAATTTAAAAAAACAAAACAAAAAACAACAACAACAACAACAAAAGTATCCATAAGAGAGAACAACAAAAATTTGGAAAACACAAACTAAATGAATTAATAAACCTAAGAAAGCCTAATTTCAAAATTGGAAAGCACTGCAATTTACATCATAGATCCTACAAAATTTTCAGGAATTAGTGCCATCTATAGCATAAGACTACTCTAGAACTATAAGCAAAGATGGAATGACTTTTACCAGTCTGTTTAACCAGAGCCAATTTTGTTACAAAGGAGCATTACTGTGTGAGTTTAAGACCCATGATTATTCTTTAGAATACTTATGGATGAATTTTTAACTTTTGAGTCTTATAAACGAGTACTGAAAAGGAAAATGTAGCCAAAATACATAGCATTGAATTTCTAGTATTTGTTATTTATAAAAAAGCATCAAATTTTTGAATGTACAACTGTCTTGATGTATAGTCTAAATAACAGAAATAAATTTCTATATGAAAATAACAATAGAACTTTACAAAAAATATTCATTACTTCAACTATCACACCTAAGACAGTCTTCACACATGACAATGGCATGGTCCATACACAAGTATAGCTTACACTAATAGTACATGTTTACTTTTTCTGTCCTTTCTTGTAGATCACAAATGTTACAGTAGGCCTTTGGGATGCTGTGCCTGCCTGTTCACTTATCAGCTCACCAGTGTGCTCCACAACTTTATTTGCATAGTTCCCTAGGCAGAAACACTTTGGTTTTTCTCTGCTATAGATGATCTCTTATGAGCTTCAGTCTCAGTCCTTGAAGAAAATTTCTCCATTGTATTTTTGACTCATTATTTTCTTTATAAACTATCCAACTACTTATGCCACACATGTTTGGAATCAAGTACACAACCACTGGCCAACACTTTGTGTTTCAAGTAACATCATAATTGCTGCATAGCTCAACAACATCTATTCTGTACTTGGTTTTGTAGAAAGTTTCCAACTCAGGCTTCCATTTTGTTGAGGTTTCCCTATCAATATTTCCATCATGATGCAATGTTGACATCAATAGTACTTTTCTTTGACACATATAAGATCAAAGTAAATCTTTCTCAAAACCAAAGACTGTAGTATAGAATTCTGTTTTGAAACTGCAACATTTGATTTGAAATTGCTGTTTTGTTCCCGCATAAAGTTTCTATACTGGTCAATTTGTGCTCTACTAGCAAATGTAACAAACATCATTCAAAAACTGGCAAATCAATGGTTGAATGTCACATTTTAATTAGTTCAGGACATAGGACCAAAACCTCTGTTCAAAACATCATTTGGTGTTATGAATAATGACCAGGATAAATTTTTAAACTGAAAACATAAGTGTTCATATCTACAAGGGCATAATTTTTATGTCATATTTTGGCCCACTTTTCTATGTCTTTTACATTCTTGAGATTATAATGGGAAATCCCTGCTAAGTAAATAATGCCTAAAAATGTTATCAGTTCAGCTAGTGAGGTGTCATAATAAATGTATTTTTCAGTATGGTTACTGGTGCATAAAGAACATGTATTTTAGCCTTTGTGTATTTCATAGACTCTTGTAGCATTTCATGTTACAATTTCATCTGTGTTATAGTTTGTGTCTGGATGTTACCCCTAAAGCCTTATGTAGTCATATGAAGACGTTGGCTTCTAGAGTTTATGACTGATTCATGATCCAATGCTAGAATTATGGGTATGAGTGCTACATCTGCCTTTGGCAAGTATCCTGTATACAATACAAAGGAGGGAAAGAGGCTGGCTCTTTTTCTCCTCTTCCTTTTTCTCTCTTGTCTTTTTTTTTTGGGGGGGGGCATGAATTGTTGCCCCTGTGCCATGATTATAGACTGAAATCACCATAAACTATAAGTTAAAGAAACCTTTCTTTTCTTCACTTTGAGCATCCAGTATTTTGTCTCAGCAATGAAAAAGTGCCAAGATAGGATTTGGTACCATGAATGGGGTCACTGTTGTGACCATACCAGACCAGGTGGTTCAAGAGTCTTTGGAAATGGCAGTATCCACCCAGCACTGGTTTTAGATGGATGGAAAATGTTAAGAACTGTTGGATTAAGAAGGCTTAAACCCGGATTTCAGGAGGTCTGGGAGACCAGGCAGTGTAACCCTGATAGGGCAGTGTGTAAAGCTAGATGTGAGCCAAAGATGTAGTAGAGATCCCAGAAGGTTGAAAAGTCAGGAACACGGATCATGTAAGGAACGCTGCAGGGACGGAACAAAGCAGGCCTAACAAAGAAACCATGCCAGCTATAGCCACAAGTGCCGTAGGGGTGGAGTCATCCAAACCCTTCAGAGCCTACAACTTACCACAGATTGCCTCAGATATTCTACATGAAACTACAGAACTCAATGTTTGCTCTGACAGATTTTGGACTTGCTTTCATTCCAATGCTTTGTATCCTCATTTGTACCTTTTGGAATGGTAATGTTTTATCTTGTGTTTTGAAATGTTGGAATTGTTTAACTTTTAATTTGTATGAGGTCTCACAGGAGTTTGCCTTACATCTCAGAAGAGAATTGGGACTACAATGCAAAAACTGTTAGGATTTTAGCAATGCTCAAAGACTAAATGTCTTTTGCATAAAAAGATGTGCATGAATATTTGGGGAGCAAGGGTAGAATATTATGGTTGTTTCTGCATGCCCCTCCAAAGCCTCATCCTATCATAGGTGTAGGCCTTTAGAGTTTGTCACTGAGTCATGGTCAATGCTGGGATAATGGATGTGAGTATTACACTCACCCTTGGGCAAGGAGCCTATATATAAGGAACAAAAATAATCTTCTCTCTGCTCATCACCCTTTTGCTCTTCTTGCTTTTGTTATTTTTGGCTACCATGAACTGCTACCCTCTGCCATGTGCCTTAGAGTCACCTTAGTATGGACTGAGGAGACCTCCACAAACTGAGAGCTAAATAAGCCTTTCCTTCTTTAATTCTGGGAGTCAGGAAAAGTAACCAACACAATCTATTACAATTTCCAACACTGAATGGCAGTACTAATATTCTGTCCAATATGGTTCTCCCTGGCCAACAATCTCACTATATTTTCAGACCTAGTTATAATATGGGATCATTCCATTTGGTTGTCTGGCCATTTTGCAACACTTCTTGTAGTCAAATAAAGACTCACATTGCTGTTTTCTTTGTCATCTGAATCAAGGAGGTCTGCATTCCCTGTGTCTGTATCAGTGGATTCTTATACCATCTTACTGTCACATAGCCAACATCAGTTTTCATCTTTATCACCATCATCACCACCACACCACTCTTGTTATGAAATCATGTATTTTACCATAATAGGTCATCTTCATCATTCATATAGGAGTAATCCAATGATTTACTTTTTTCTTCCCAAACTTGCAAATCTGGTTTTTCATATGCCACTGTAATAAATGGAGCACTTCTAACAGAAAATTCAAAAGAAAACTTATTTTAAAACAAATCCTAGAGAGGTATGGGTAAACTACACCTTCTGTGGTACTTAAGTAAATATATGCCAAACCTGTTAGAGCATAATGTTTAGTGAAAATCCTGGTTTGACACTTTTGCACATATGCATACACCTTATCTTTGGTCATACCAAGTGAGTAAACTATATCCCTCAGGCAAAGGTAATGAGATGCATAGCTGGCCATGATGATGCTAAAGTAAAAATTTATAGTAAAAAAGTAAGCGATGTGTTTGTGGAACTCAGTGTTATGCTAAACCATCATATCAATTAGTGGACTTGGATCTAATGAGTTAAAAACACTAAGGAGTACAACTATGAAACATGAGATTCTTAAGTGGACACAGAGCATAGTCCAACTATTTCTGAAGTACAAATGTTTTCTCCCTCAGTTGCCAATATATAACACATTGATTTCTACATAGGAGTTGTCCAGGGGCCAGGGAGATAGCTCAGTGGCATAAGCACCTGCCTGGCAACTGCAAGGTCCTGAGTTTAATCCCTGGTACCAAAACAAAAATAAAAACCATATTTCCTGCATTATGTAATAATGTCATGCATTTATAAGATAACTAAACATGATCTGGAATGTGAGAAAAGTTTACATGGTAGGGGGCCAGCCGGATTGATCAGTGGTCTAAAGCTTCTGCTTAGGAAAGCTTATTAGGTAACCGCAGGGAACTGTGGTTTGATCCCCAGCACCAAATGCTGTGCCACTCCCACTCCGAGGGCAGGCTGAGCCAGCTATAATAAAAATAATAATAAGCCGGGCGTGGTGGCGCACACCTGTAATCCCAGCACTCGGGAGGCTGAGGCAGGAGGACTGGTGCGAGTTCAAGACCAGCCTGGGCTACAAAAGTGAGCTCAGGACCAGCCTCAACTGCATAGTAAGACCCTATCTCAAAAAGACAAAAAAAAAATAAAAATAAAAATAAAAAAATAATAATAATAAAATTAAAAAGTTTACACACTGGACTTGAAAATATAAACAAGGACAATCAGTATGCACACAGGATCCTCCTGCTTTTATACATTCTGCCACTCAGTTCTTACAATAATCCAATGAAATAAGCATTTTTCCCAGGAGATATACACAGAGGATGAGAAACTACACTGTCATCTCACCAAGGCTACACTGCTGGTAATAAACCAAAAAACCAATAAACATGAAGTCTCCTCATTACTGACCACTGTTCTCCACATGACAACCTACAGTTAATCTGTATATGGATGCATTATATACATATATAAAATGTGGGGCCTGACAGGATGGCTCAGTGGTCTAAAGCGCCTGCTTAGGAAAGCTTAGGCGGCTGCAGGGACCGTGGTTTGATCCCTGGCACCACATGCCGCACCAGCCCTGCCCTCAGGGCAGGCTGAGGTGGCCATAAAAATAAATAAATAAACAAACAAAAGTTCTGAAACAAGAAAAAAAAAATTCTTAAAAAAAATAAAACGTGTTTATCATGAAATATTCCTAGTAACATGCTGGGAAGTACAATGGCGAACAAATTCAAAATATTTACATTCCAGAAAGAGAAAACATAAGTAATTATACTTTTGCAAAGACAATAAAGGACCCATTCTGAGGTCCAGTAAGAATCTTCAAACATTAATTGAAGTCAATATCCAGGTAGCAAGCCATGCACTGCTTTGTAAAGTTCCTGAAATGAAAAGGTCCTTTTAGATTACCTCAGAATCTACTTAAAATGCACTCTAAATCCAAGTGTTAGGACCTGAACATATGCCCCTAAGTGATGCAGAGGTTCCACATTTTTAAGGGCCTAAGGCAGACTTCTGAAGAGTTATAGTTATGCAGAGATAGGAATCACCTTCATATAAGAGGTGCTTTCTACTCACAGGTGTCCAAGAAAGCTTTTTCTGCTATATAAAACAGTAACAGAATGATCTGTCTAAATGTTGAATGGTATGTCCTATTCCAAATAAAAAAACTGAGAAAGGCCAGGCATAATGGTACATATCTGTAACTCCAGCTACTCAGGAGGTGGAGGCAGGAGAATTACAAATTCAAAACCCACCTATATAACTCACAAAGACCTTAAGTGAAAAGAAAACACAAAAAGGAGTTGGATATGGTGGTGAATACCTGTAATCCCAGCACTCTGGGAGGTTGCAGTACAAAGATAATAGGTTCTAGCCCAGCTTAGGCAACTTGGTGATTTAAAAGGACCCTATTTCAAAGTATAGCTGGGTGCAGTAGCACATACCTATAATCCGAGCACTCAGGAGGCTGAGGCAAGAGGATCACTATAAATTGGGGATCAGCCTGAGCTACATAACCAATGTCAATCTGCACTACCTAGTGAAACCCCATCTAGATTTAAAAAAAAAAAAAAGGAAAATGATGTTCACTGCACTGGGTTTCATCCCCAGTAACTCCCCAAAATTGAAAGGGCTGGGGATATAATTTCAGGGCAAAGCACCCGAGTTAAATTCCCAATTACATATACACATACATACACAAAACACACACACACATACATATCCTGGAAAAGTGAGCTGGGCATCATGGTGCACATTTGAAGGTGAAGCAGATTGCTGAAGCTCAGGAGTCTGGGCAGGCCTGGGAAGCAAAAAGACTCTCAAGGCACCACCAGCCAAGGCTAATAAGAGTTGAACAACCTTCACTGATTAGGTCCCTTCAGAGTACCTAACAATGGGTCATCTGTAGCCAGGCATGGTGGCTCACTCCTGTAATCCCAGCTCTCAGGAGGCTGAGGCAGGAGGATTGCTGCAAGTTCAAAACCAGCCTGGGCTACAAAAGTGAGCTCAAGGCCAGCCTCAACTGCATAGTGAGACCCTGTCTCAAAAAGACAAAAAAAAAAAAAAACAAAAAAAACAACAACAACAACAAAAAACAATGGGTCATCAACACAGACAAAAACAAACCTGAAATAACATTATGCATGGCCACTGTGCTTTCTTTCTTATACTTTGGAGTATATTTCTCTTCCTACTTTTAGCTGGCCACACTCGCTCTGCAGAGCATGTTTCTTTTCTTTTTATACACTTAATATAAAACCTCACTACTGAAAAATATTACACTGCAATCTCTTCACTATCCACTGATTGAAAAGTGTCATATCTAAGAATTTAAGAAAGCCTACTGAGGTTGAGTAGATAACTCAGAGGTCTAAGTACCTTCCTGGCATGCACAAGGACCCAGGTTTGATCCTGGGTACCGCACAACATGCCAGCCCTGAACTGGTTGCACTGTGTCAGCCATCAAAACTGGACATGGTGGCACACGTCTGTAATCCCAGCCCTCAGGGGGAAGACGGGATGAGACAAGAGGATCACTACAATTGTGAGCTGAACAGCAAGATCCTGTATCAAATACATAAATAATTTTTAATTTAAAAAAGCCCACTGTATATCCAGCAGGGTATGAGGAAGAATTCATGGAAATGGCGCTAGGCATTATGACCAAATTATAACCACATTTAAACAGAGCTATTTCAATAGTTAAATTTAATGCTTCAGGGCTCTGGCAAACAAATGAATTTTCTAAAGAGCAAGCAGGTCATGCTGCAGCACATCTGCTGGAAATACCAGCTAAAACAATATGCCAGAAAAAAGACCTTAAAATACTTTCTCTCTACTATTTCTACTTAATATACTCTTCACTTACATTTATATGCTAATACTAAATTATATAGTTATCTATTTCTACAAAGAATACATTTAAAATTTTTCTCCTAGGGCCCAGGGAGATGGCTCAGTGGCATAAGAGCCTGCCTACCAAACATGCCATGGCTTCTGTGCAGGATGGCCCATAAAGGCCTTACATGCTCATTTCCAAATCTTGAAGAAGGTGCCCCAATCAAGGGTGACACGGCTGGTTTGAAGCAATGGCCCTGGGCATGACCTGGAAGGGAAATCTCCCAACAGCTTTCCTCTGCTTAGTCCTCTCTGCTATGGACTTCTGCCTTGAGGCCAACAGGTCATGGACTGTAACTCTGAGCCCAAATAAAACTGTAAGTCTTTAAGTTGTAGTTGCTGGGTATTTCATCCTAAGGATCAAAAAAGCAACTAGAAAAAATGTTCAATGAGTCTAGGGGTAATAACATGTCTATAATGATGAGCACATTGATCATCAAGATTTTGATGGGGTGTTTTGTTTTGGTACTAAGAGCTGAACTGAGGGCCTTCTCAATGAGCTATATCCACAGCCCATCTCCCTTGAGATCAAGTCTCACTCAGTTGCCAAATTCCCCATGCCTGCACTAGAATCAAACTAGCCCTGCCAGAGTGTCAGGATTACAGCTGTCTACCACCACACTCAGTTTAGACCTTGATTTCTAAACACCATTCTCAGGCTGGGGAGATAGCTCAGCAAAATAAGCGCCTGCCTGGCAAGTACAGGGTCCTGAGTTCAACCCCAATACTGAAAAAAAAAAATTAAACATTCTTCACTGAATGGAACCAAGATCCTAGGAGAAAAGACCAGCTTTAGGGCTATAGCAGAAAATGTAAGATCAATCTGGAACATCTTGTGACAGCAAAAAAGATGTACCCAGAAAAAGATGGGAAAAGTTCAAGACACATATAACCCAGAATGAACAGGGCTCCTACCAGCCAACACAGGGACAGTTTAAGCGTGAAAATAATAATAGTTATAGGTTCTAGTTCTTTGAACACCATAGGAACACTGTCTTAAATCAGTTTGGACTGGTATACCACAATACCTCTCTACCTTGGTATCTAATGGAAAACTGAAATGTGTTATTCTGAGTAGTAAAGGCCAAGCAGATCAAGATCAAAGTTTCAGTAGATTTGGTGTCCGGTGAAACTTTGCCTTTTGGGTCCTTGTGTAACAAAAAGCAAAGGCGACTAACAAACACCTCAAAATAAAAACTAATGAGGGTTTAGTTTAGTGTGTAGACCTGGAGTTTAATTCCTAGTACTGCCCAAAAGCAAACAAAAGCCTATGTGGATGAAACATGGGGGGGGGGGGCGGGGGGGGAGATACACACACACACACACACACACACACACACACACACAGAGTTTTATCAGTTACAGATAAGGCAGGATAAAGCAGGACCTAGAAGTTAGAGGAAGACAGACATGGACATGGCTAGGATCCTGGTCTGGTTTTCCATGTTGCCACTGCTATGAAACACAAATGAAAGGTACTTCAAATAGTGCTCAGTGCATCCTGCCCTCCTCTCCATATTCACTCACATCCATAATCTACTTTTTCTAAAGGACTCCATCTACAAGTGAACTGTATTTATTTTACCTCTAATCTATCCAATTAACCTTACATTAGAAAACTATATTAGGAAAACAAGGAACCTCATATTCGTAAAGTTTTATTTTTACAAGTCACCTGTTTTTGTAGGTTCCAACACTCAGGACAAAACCTAAAAATTACAAAAACAAGGTGAAGCTGGCCATGGTACATATGTGAAATCCCAGCACTTGGGAGGGTAAGGTAAGAGGATCTCCAAGAGTTCAAGGCCTTCTTGTACTACATAGTTCGACACTAACCTGAACTACATAGCAACACCTAGCCTCAAAATAAATACATAAATAAAACAAACAAACAAAAAAAAAGAACACTCAATATGCTTTTTCAATGGTTACTAAGAAGTCACTTTTACCGTGACTTTAGCTGCATTTTCTTTACCATTTATTTATTTGGAACAGGGCCTCACTACACAGCTCTGACTTGTAGTCATCCTTCTTTCTCAGCCCTACTCAGTGCTGGGATTACAGGCACATGCTGCCATGCCCAGTTTCAGTGGCCAGCACAGCAGCTGCATTTTCTAGACATAAAGTGCTAGGAATGGAAAACCAACAAGTGACCTAAATTTCAAGTGTAGCCATGCTACACTTCAGGTTAGCAGTAGACTAGCAACATGAAATTGACAGTTTCTTCTTCAGCAAAAAGGCAAATAGGTAGTTATTGACAGCTCCACCTAGCTCCAAAATTCTACAGCTTCTTACACAAAATTGAGTAGTGGTGCAGGCCTGTAATCCCAGCACTTGGGAGGCTGAGGCAGGAGAATCAGTGTGAGTTTGAGACCAGCCTGGGCTACAAAAGTGAGCTCAAGACTAGCTTGAACTGCATAGCGAGACCTTGTCTGAAAAAGACATAAATAAATGAATGAATGAATGAATGAATGAAAAGGGACAATTCTCATGCAACCTCAGTGTTTCCTCCACCTGAAATCTCCCATTTCCCTTTGCTCTCTTAGAGAACTTGTATTGACCTCTCACCAAAAGGTGAAAAACACGGGGGAGTCTCCACAGCAGGTGTTGAGGATGTACAGAGATTTGAGTCTACAACATAGGTAAAGTTCCCATGAAGTTTACCCACCATCTTCAAGTTTCACTACCAATACACAGAGGCCAATGTCCAGGACAACCAAAGCTTTGTGTCAGCTATCCCCACATATACAGTGTAAATATATCCTAAACATCTGCATAAAAGCTATGCAAGGATGTCAGATGATCTGGGCACCCATAGGGAGTAAGCAGCCAAAGCTATGATGACTTCTTACTGAAAAATCTCCTTGACCTACTCAACTCTGATCCAGAGGACTTACAATCTTCTTCCAGACTATGTAATTTACTGACCTTCACTAAAGCTCCACTGAAGAAGGAACGAGTGTTGATCCTGTCATAAAGGATACTCAGTGTCTGTGCCAGTGCCTGATATAGTGAAAGCTTTAATAAGTAATTATTTCCTTCTATCTTCTGAAGTCATGACTCATCACCTTGCTAACCTATCTTTTCCTACCCTGTTTCCTATGCTCTTATCCACTTACTGCAGCCCTCCTAGTACACTTTTAAGACCTAGAAGAAAAATTTTTTTTCATAAATCCTGACCTTTCTTTCTGTCTCTGCTTTCTATTAGTCCAGAATAATACTCAAAAAACTATAGCAAAAAAAAAAAGATTAAGGTAATGGAAACTTTGTCCTTTTGCTTTGATAATGATTATTTCTACATGGTCTTCACTTTGGATGCTAAATTACTTTTGGACAAAGACCAAAACTAAAAGTGTTGAATTAATTTGAGGAGGTTGTAGCACACATGGGGTTAACATTTGACAATGAGTTAACTGTTACATGTGGCCTAGCTAAAAAAATTGTGCCTCATCTAATGCAAACCTTCTACAATGCTAACTACATTAGTTACAGCAAGATGTTCTTAAGTAGTTAATATACTTCAGGAAATATTAATCTGATATCCTTGTGAATCTATTAAATATTGAGCCAAATTTAAAATAGGACACGACTGTGTTTGTACTCTGAAAATAGCACCATAACCTTTTCCATCTTCTCTAACTTCAGCCAAATATGGCTCTTTCCTACTTCCACCAACTTAAGAGTTCTAAGAGCCACAGCCCGTCAACAGCAGTCACGAACATCATCTACACTGCTATTTCAAAGACAGCTTTTAAATTCCTGAGACTAGACCATGAGCAATGTAATATTACGCTCAAGATGAGAAGCTCCAGGCTACATAGACGAGAATTAAAATATAAAACAGGCTTAAAAGTCATCCAGTACTCTCTCATCTGAGACTTTTTTTTTTGACAAGCTCAGAATCAACCTTTAGAATGAACCTAGAAGGAACAGCTCAAACATGTCAAGCAGATCGATGCAAACCAAGCCCCTGTGTGTGCATACTGGAAACTCACACAAATTCTGCCTGGCCATTTGCCTTCTGTGACAGTTCACTGCTGCTGAAATATCCTCAATAGTCCAGATAGGAGATGAAAATAAACATGGATTAAATGCTGAGGCTTCTGATACCGATATAGTGACTACACATTACAGGAGGCGTGGAAAGAAATCAGAACAGAAAGCGATCTTCAGACGCTGGGTCTCCACATGGGGTGGGCTCCAGCCCTGTTTGAGAGCCCCGGGTTCATCTGTGGCCCCACTGTTCGCCTGCCCCGTCGTTTCGACCTTTCCCGTCCGCTCCCCAACGCTCAGTTAGAGAAGTTGAGAAAGGACCTAGACCATAGCAGGCTGAGCAACGTAACAGCCGCCCCGGACGCCCGCGGCACGACGCCCGCTCAGCCCCCTCGGCGGTGTCTTCCACGACAAATCCCGTCCTCACAGGGCGCGGAGGCTGCGCGGACACCGTGGGCCCGGCGGTCACCAAGGAGCCCCAACTTGTGGTGTCTCGTTTCCAGGTCAGAGCCACGGCACCTTCGCCCGAGGCCCGGCGTCTCGCGGGGTCAGCTGAGCCGGCGCGGATGGACGCTGGCGGAGCGGGCGAGGCCGGCGCCGTCGGGAAGGACTCTGGGCCGGGGAGGGCCCGGCCGGGACGGGAGGAGGTGGGGGCGGAGGCCGGGCCACGCACCCGAGTAGCCCGAACAAAGCGACGAGGCATGGCTACTTACAACAAGAAGCTCATGTCGGCCGCGGGTCAGGCTATGCTCGGAGGTCGGGCCGAGCGTCGGGGACAGGAAGCAGAGCGCGGAGCGCGCAGCAGCCTTAGTGGCAGCGGAACAGCGCTGGGGTCCGTGGCGCCCGGCCTCTCCAGCTCGGACCACCGGGGCGGGGCGGAAGGGGCAGCGCGCCGCCTGTGGGGGCGGGGCACGGCCGTGAGCAGTGGGCCGAGCGCGAACTCTCGCGAGAGCCTTGATGTGCCTGCCGCGAGCCTGGCTGCTGGCCTGTACTGCCCAGGGGTCAGCAGCGCCCGGGGCCAGAAACCCAGAGGCCGAGGTCAGCACGAGACCGGGAGGCTGTGGCTCCGCTTTCACCGCTAGCGTTTGAGCCAGAGGCGGTTCTCTGGAGTGCTGTGTGCCCTCGCGGCCTCTGTCCAACCTGAAGAGAAGCCGAGAAAAAGGCGGCCAGAAAGGGAGGACGCGGCCCGCTCACTTAGCGTTGGGGGCCGTGACGAGCACGAAGCCTCTGAACCTTGTGGAAGGAAGCCCGGAAGGGTTCGCCCTCCCGGTGAAGACTCATGTAGGAGCACTCCGCCCCGCCTGAGTCCCTGCAGCCCTGCTGGAGGGGTAAAGACCAAAACGGGAGGAGGCCACGCTGCAGGGTGAGGACCGTGGATAGGAGGAGGCCACTGCTGCTTACCGTGGCCCGAGAGCCCACGCGGAATGTTTGGCAAACTGACCAAACCAATGTGGTCCAACTCTTAAGGTCCTCTGACTGGTCATTTCAGTGGGCAGATGCTGTTGAAGGAGGTACAAATAAGAAATATGTTTTACTGCATTTATACATTTAGTTTGGTAAAATGATATAAAGCTTTCATCAAAAGTATTGGAATATTGTGCTAGCTCAGTTACAACAGAGGTCACCTGAATAATTTGTGACTTACACTCACAAAAGATACCAGGAAGGAGGAGACCTAATATGAAAATAGTAGATTTATGATGTCCAGTACTCCAGCACTGCACATGGTCCTAATTTACTAAAGTACAAGATCCTGTGAAAGTCTTCTAACGGGTAGGAAGAGTAAGTGTGTAATACCTCAGAGACCTAAGTTTAGACTCCTTGGAAATTTAAAGTTTTGAGGCAGGCATGGTGGCACCTACCTAAAATCCCAGCATTTGGGAGCTAAGGCAGGAGGATCATGAATTCAAGGCCATGCTGAACTACATAGTAATACCCTAAAGAAACAAACTAAATAAATAAAATGATTATTTTGTATTATTGCATGATCCATAAGATATCTTCCCACTGTGAAGTTATCTTTCAAAACACTGGCACACAGTTCCTAACTGCTCCCTGGTTAGGCGTAATTTACATGCATCTTGTCCTTCCATCAGGAAAAATACTGAGGCAGGAAAGACTAAAGATATTCCTGTTGAGTACTTGTTTATCACACTACTAGATAAGGAAATTCTCATGTATTGGTCCTAAAAATAAAGGAAGTGTCATGTTAATACAGAATCTAGTAAGTTAAACTTTAAATCTTGCCAGGCAGGCACTTGTGCCCCTGAGCTATCTCCTTGGCCCCTTAAACTTTAAATCAAGCAATCACTACCATATAAAAGATTTGTCAATATACTGACAATATTAGTAATTTCCAGGAGATCATATGCAAACATAAACTTAAGTATTTTTGCAGTGCAAGTGGTTGACCCCACTAAAATTTCAGGGTTTTGTTTTGTTTGATATTGAGAATTGATCTTAGTACTTTGCACATGCCAGGGAGATGCTGTTCCACTGAGCTATTTTCTTGGGTAAAATTTCAATTTTTAAAAAGTTATTCTTGTCTGGGCATTGTGATGCATGTCTGTAATTCTAGCAGATGGGAGGCTGAGTCAGGAGGATTGCTGCAAGTTTGAGGCCAGCTTGGACAACATAGCAGAAGCCTGTTTCAAAAAACAACCTCTGACCAAAATATAGCCCTTGTTTATTAGTTATCAAAAATGTCCTACTAACCTGTTTTGAAACTGTTTCATTGCTATTTTCTTTTTCTCATTAAAATGAATAAAAATTATTTTAAAAATATATAGCCCTTGTTCGAGAAACAGCATTAAAATTTGGGGCCAGTTAGATAGCTCAGTGCCCTCTTAGGCAAGTGCAAGGACCTGGGTTTGATCATCACATGCCACACTGGGCGTGCTGAGCTGGCCACTCAATAAATAAATTTGTGATCTCCCAAGTTTTCAAAAGTTGAAATTTGACATCAGAATAAAATATGTTCCCAAATACCTAAATATTCATTTAAGTTACTTTCTTGTCAAACAAGTATATTTACATAAATATGACAAAAAGTATCATGTGGCACAAAGCTATGAAATTAATAAGCACAATTGTGTAATAGAGAGTAATGGCATATGACAAAAACCTAAGCACAGGGCTGGCCACATAGCTCAGCGGATTAAAACCCCTGCTTAGGCAGATGCAGAGACAGGGTTCTGTCCCCAGTATGCCAGCCCCACCCTCAAGGCTGCTGAGAGGACAACTGAAATTAGATTTGGTGGAACAGGCCTGTAATCTCAGTGCTTGGGAGGCTGAATCACTATGAATCTGACCTATGTATTAAGAACCTGTAGACCTTGTGCTAAAATTTTTTTTTAAATCCTGAAAGCAAATTAAAGTAAGAAAGGCCTCTCTAAACCAGGTTTGGTGTCATATATCACTAATCCCAGCACTTTGGGAAGAATCCAAGAGGATTGCCAGGACTTGACAGCAGCCTGTGCTCAGGGCCTCCCTTGGACTCAGTAGTGAGATCCTATCTCAAAAAAAGAAAAAGAAGATTCTCTCTAATGAGGTGAGGTAATATCTTTTACTAAAACTGGAAAAGCAGTAGCTAGCCATGCAAAAAATAAAGAAAGAACATTTTCTTTTCTTTCTTTCTTTCTTTTTTTTTTTTTTTTTTTTTAATGTATGGTGCAGAGTCTCACTACACAGCCCAGACTCATAGTAATCATTGTGGCTCAGCCTCCCCAGCACTGGGATTGCAAGCCTGTTCCACCACTCAAGTCTCAGTGGTTAGTACATTGTACCCAAGGTACCAAGGATCAAACCCAGGCTCTTGAGCTTGCCAGGCAGGTGTTTACACCACCAAGCTATCTCCTAGCCCAGTATTTTTCTGATATAGAAAATAACAGTGGAAATTCTCTAAACCAAGAGCTTCATGTGTTCTTGAGACTCAACATGTAAAAAGAAAGTAGGCTGGGACTTCCAGGCCTACAAGTCATTTAGATTTTATTTGAAGAGCCACTGAGAAGTCAGTAGAAACATCATATAATATAAAATTAGGCAATGTGAATAACATGTTGTCATTTTGAGATATCCTTTTGCTGTATGGTTCAGGCTGGCCTCAAACTTAGCAATCCTCCTACCCCATTGAATGCTAGGATCACAAGTGCATGCCACTATGCCCAGCTAAGAAATGTATAATGTTTAATTAAAACTAACAGCACTTGGAGTTGATAGTCAAAAAAAGAAGAAATCAGTGTTCTGGGCAACTATGAATGATGCTGCCATTATTGTGACAAGATGTTGAGTCATAAATCGGATAAAACCAAAAGTTCCATCTTGGACATGTGCACTTAGCGATGTCTTTTAGACATCAGAATAGTGATTGAAGGTAAAGTTTCATCTACTCTGTGAAGCCTTGGAAAGATCTGAGTAGGAAGTTGAAATGCAGGTGGTCTCAGCAAGTAAGTACTATTCAAAGCCATCAGAAGAGCTTTTTCTTTTCTTTCTTTTGCTTTTGTTTTTGTTTTTATGTTTCAGACAGGGTCTCATTATGTAGTTCAGGTTGACCTTAAACTCACTATGTATCCCATGCTGGCCTTGAACTTGCAGAGATCCTTCTGCCTAAGCCTCCCTAGTGCTGAGGTTATAGTCATGGGCCACCATGTCAAGCTAAAAGAGGTTTTAAAAAGGAATTACTATCCCAAATAAAAGTAAATGAGCATAGGGAAACCTTTAGACTTCTGTATTTCTTCTTTCTTCTATGTTCCAAGAATAGAGCCAGAATCTGATCAAGTCAATAAATACAATTTACCAATTTGCAAGAAAAACAGGGAATAAAAGAATGTGGTGCCAGGCGAGGTGGCGCACGCCTGTAATCCCAGCACTTGGGAGGCTGAGGCAGGAGGTTTGCTGCAAGTTCGAGACCAGCCTGGGCTACAAAAATGAGCTCAAGGCCAGCCTGAACTGCATAGCAATACCCTGTCTCAAAAAAACAAAACAAAACAAACAAACAAAAAAAAAAGAATGTGGTAAAAGAGTATATTAAAACAAGTATAGTGCTTGTAATCTTAGCCTCAGGGAAGGCCTAGGCTGGAAGATCACAAATTTGAAGTCAGACTGCACAATTTGGCAACTTCCTGTCTCAAAAGTAAAGGCTGGGGATATAGCTCAGTGTAAAGGCCCTATATCTAAAAGAAGAAAGGAAAAACAGTGTTAGAAGAAACTATTGGTCAGCTTTCCATTGGTGTGACAAAGAACCTGAAAATCAATTTAAAAGAGGAAAGGTACCTAGCCACAGCACACACCTATAATCCAGGCACTTAGGAGGCTGAGGCAAAAAGATCACCAAAAGATCAGGGTCAGCCTGGGATACATAGAGCCTTCACAGCCAGCTTGAACTATACAGCAAGACCCTATCTTAACACATACACACACACGTTTTGTCTCATGGTGATAGAGGTTTCAGCCCATTATTACTTAATTCTGCCTTTGGGCTAGTGTTGAGTCTGAATATCATGGGAAGTCTGCAATAGAGCAAGATGCTCACCTCCTGATAGCCAGGAATGGAAAAGAAAGACAAAAATGTGCTGGGATCCTAGTATCCCCTCCAAGGGCTAGCCTTTGTGACTTTAATTCCTTCTCTGCCCCTTCCGCCCCGCCCCGGTGGTCCGAGCTAGAGAGGCCGGGAGCCACGGACCCCAGCACTGTTCCGCTGCCACTAAGGCTGCTGCGCGCTCCGCGCTCTGCTTCCTGTCCCCGACGCTCGGCCCGACCTCCCAGCATAGCCTGACCCGCGGCTGTCTGCCTATATTTGGCTTAATATCCCATGACAGAAAATCAACAGTGTTATGGTTTATGTCTAGTTGTCCCCCCAAAGCCTCATGCAGTTTTGGGGGGACTTCTAGAGTTTGAGACTTGACTCTTGAGGTACTGGGATTATGTGTTTTAGTACTGATGAGATTATGGGTCTGAGTACTGCTGGGAATTATAGGTGTAGCCTGCGGTGGATAGGCTAAGGCAGAGAGCCTGATGTAATTTAAAGAGTGACAGAGAGACACACTCATGCTGTTGCTCTGCTGCCCTGTTTGGTTGGCTGCCTCTGTTGAAATTGTTGCTGTTCCACTTGCCATGAACTGGATACTCTCTGCCATGTGCCACTCACCCTTACCTTCACATTTGCTGGGGGTTTTTTGGGGTTTTTTTGTTTTTGTTTTTGTTTGTTTGCCTACATGTAAAGACATTTTTTTGCTTATAAAATGAAAAATAGATGTCATCGGTGTGAAAGGAAAAAATGTCAGCTCTAACCCTGGAACTAAACTGGCCTTAGAAGTTCTTAAGGAACTGTTCTCTTCTGATTTAGAAACATGGGAGGCTGGGGACTGGCACACTTGTCGAAGCATCTGCTCAGGCAAATACAGTCAAGCCTGAGGACCTGGGTTCCATCCCTACCTCTGTGAGGCAAACCTGCCATGCCCTGGAGGCATCATCAGACAGACAAAAAAAAAGGCTTTCTGATTCAGAAACATGATCTGGCTTTAGCAGAGCAGACACTTGAACAGCAAGTGCTAGGAAAGATATAACTGGCAACAGATTCTTGGGAACCTGATGAAATGCATTTTTTCCTGCAGGAATGTTTAGTAGCATAATATTTAGATTATTGTAGTAATTATTCCATCTAATTAGCTATTGTATAGTTTTCTGGCCACCATTGGCAATGTTTGGATCAATTAATCACCATAAGAGTTTGTATATTTTGTTTCTACATCAGTTATTGTTATATGTGCTACAAGGTTAATATTAGGTATTTTCCCAATATTATAGACAAGAAAAGTAATACTGGGAGTTTATGTAATTAGGTGAATATCAAAACTAGTTAATACCATTCATAATTAATCTGAATTCAGAAACTATTTCCATTCAAGATGGACTGAATATGAATGAACAAATTCCAATGTTTGGCATACTATACAATCCTAATTCATATAGCTAGCAATTCAACCTAACCCAAGGTTCTTGAACTTTGATATAACCCTTTATTACCAAAACCAATAAAGCCTCAAAATGAACAGATTCTTATTTATAATAACTATTTAAAGTGGAAGAAATGGGCCAGCGAGATGGCTCAGCAGTCGAAAGCACTTGCTTAGGCAAGCTTAGGTAGTCGCAGGGACCACGGTTCAATCCCCAGCGCCACATGCTGCACCAGCCCCACCCCTAAAGCAGGCTGAGCTGGCCATAATATAAATAAATAAATAAATAAACAAACAAACAAACAAATAAATAAATAAAATGGAAGATATCTTTCATTGGCCTCAAATCTAACCCAGTACTTCTCCTTGAAGCTATTTATTATTTGAAGATGGAATTCATGCAACAAAAAGGCTAGATTTGAAAGAATATGACACAAATCATTCATTTTTCTATTCAACATGCATTAACTGAGTGTTTTTTATGGGCTTCTGTGAGAAAAACAAGAAAAGGAGGGTGCGGGGACATAGTTCCTGCTTTATGGATCATATGAATCATTGGAAAATAAATAAAAACAAAATTAAAAATCACATGAATAAAATATAGGAAAGACCCAATATATATATTTATATATTCATTGTTGGGACTCTGCCTGTTTTAGTGGTCAGAGAATTTGATGGCATGTATTCAAAAATAAATTGTATGTACTTACTCCTTGTTAAATTTTTATAATATTTATAAACTATATAACTTAATAAAATTTTTGAGCCTCTACTTTTCTTTGCCAATTCACTCTGCGTTGAACCATCATAACATAGAAGTTTTTCTAGAAGCCAGTTGTCTACACTTTTTAACAAGTACTTTGTTAGGTATGATTCTGAAGAGCTCAGTCTATAAGATGTAAATTATGAAAGACTTCAAAAAAAATAAAAAATAATAAAGTTTAAAAAAAAAAACTTCTTAGCCGGGCGTGGTGGCGCACGCCTGTAATCCCAGCACTCGGGAGGCTGAGGCAGGAGGATTGATGCGAGTTCGAGACCAGCCTGGACTACAAAAGTGAGCTCAGGACCAGCCTCAACTGCATAGTGAGACCCTGTCTTAAAAAGACAAAAAATAAAATAAAATAAAATAAAAATAAAAAAAACTTCTTGCACAGGTTTTGTACTTGTTTAATAAAAATTGAGTTGTCTTTCTTGATCTGTCAGCTTAGCATTGCCCTTAATTGTATTCTTCACTGAACATAAAATGTCATAACTACTCTTCAATAAGCTGCCTGTGGAGGAGGTGAGAAGGCACTTTTGAGCCAAAAAATGTCTTCTTCCAAACCAAGGACACTTTCAAGGTCAGAAGGTCTGAAATTCACTGTGCTACAGACAGTGAATGGACTCCGGTCGCAGTCTGCTAGCTGCTTCAGTCCACTGTGTGCTCTTTAAGTGTATTTGCCTGCTGTGCACATTGTATACAAGACCATGGTAACTAAGCAGCGTGAAAGTAGTATATGGAGACCAAACAAGTAAGTCTCTCCAGGCATCTTATGAATACCTAGCAACCATGTGGGGGTTGGGATAGTTGTGCTGAGTATGTCAGATGAGAGAGCTCTTTTAATCTTGTTTAAGTTTCCCAGAGAACAGACTCCCGTGCTGCCAAAGACGGAGAGAAGCTGTTTTAAAGAGGCTATGTTTTTAGCCCACCCATCCTTCCAAGGTCCCTTGGCTTAAAGGACCATATATAGGCACAGAGAATATCTCCACAGAGTGTAACTTAAAAATATCCTAAGAATCAGCAGCTGTTGCTTCCACCCACATAAATGCACAGTTGCTTTAATTAAGCAGAGCCTGTTCTCCAGAGCTGTAGCCCTTTGAGTTGTACCCTAGGCAATTTCCCCACTCCTATTTCCTTCCTCCAAATAACAAAAAACAAGATGAGTAAATGATAGTTATGAATACTTAAGGGTTTACATCACTGCAAATAATGACGGGTGGAAGTCAGATCTGTGTGTGTGTATGTGTGTGTGTTTTAACCCTTGCTTAGAAGACTGCTGGCATCCAAAGGCCCCAGCCCGCACCTCCTCTTGGCCATTTGTTCTCTGTTGTCATCGTCACTGCCATAGCAGCCTAGGCACTCTACAATGCACTGACAGTGAGAGACAGGAGACACTGTACAACACAACACAGTTACTATCCTCCACCAACAAGAAACCAGTCCTGGAAAGTGAAACTACTGGTTTCACTTCAGGAGAAATATTCTGCCCTTCCAGTATCACTGAATTTGAGGTGTGGCAAAACAAACAACAACAAAAAAAAACAAATTCCAAAACCTGGCATGGTGGGGCATGCCTATAATCCCAGCAGACACTCCTCTTGTTAGATGTTAGTAACTCATTCCTTTTTTTTTTTTTTATGGATGGCTCAGCCTGCCCTGGAGGTAGGACTGGCGCCACATGTGGTGCCAGGGATCGAACCACAGTCCTGGCAGTTACCTGAGCTTTCCTAAGCAGGCACTTTACACCCCTGAACCATCTCACTGGCCCCAATAGCTCATTCCTTATGGTCAATTGTCTTATCTGAAAATGATGTTTAAGAAGCAATTTCAAATTAATTTAAATGCAAAAATTATGGTGCCTAATATATCATTGTAATCCCCTATGCATTTCTTCAAAGGGCAGTAAAGTACTCAGAGGTGAATAATAAACCTTCATATTGAGAT
This sequence comes from Myocastor coypus, assembly GCA_004027025.1. NCBI lineage: Eukaryota > Metazoa > Chordata > Mammalia > Rodentia > Myocastoridae > Myocastor > Myocastor coypus. The sequence goes on from PVJA010013107.1 coordinate 37,194, forward strand.
TGAAGGGGCCCGGCGGGATGGCTCAGTAGTCTAAAGCGCCTGCTTGGGAAGCTTGGGCAGCTTCAGGGACCACGGTTCGATCCCCGGCACCACATGCTGTGCCAGCCCTGCCCTCAGGGCAGGCTGAGCCGGCCATAAAAATGAGTGAATAAACAAAGGTTCTGAAACAAGAATAAAAAAAAAAAAAATAATACATATTGAGATTGAAGGCAAGAAAAAAAAAGTACTCACTGATCAAAAGACCAAGGTAATCAATCCTCCAAATGTTACCAAATTTCTTATTTACATTCTGTACTCTGTTTTCACAATAATCATTTCATATAAATGCAAAATAGTTTAGCAGTAGAAAATCTTTTTTTTAAGGTTTATTTATTTATTTATTTATTTATTTATTTATTTTTCTTGTTTCAGAACCTTTGGTTATTCACTCATTTTCATGGCCTGCTCAGCCCGCCCTGAGGGCAGGGCTGGCGCAGCATGTGGTGCCGGGGATCGAACCGTGGTCCCTGAAGCTGCCCAAGCTTTCCCAAGCAGGCGCTTTAGGCCACTGAGCCATCCCGCAGGGCCCAGCAGTAGAAAATCTTAATGGGCAGAAATGTCTTCTATCCAAAATACAGGTTTGAATACTATAATGCACACAATACATAATGTGTATCTAAAATGTATCAATAAAAAGTTTTTTTTTTGTTTTTTTTTGTTTTTTTTATGTATTTAGTACAAGATCTTACTACACAGCTCCGATTCAGTGATCCTCCTGTTTTCAGCCTCTCCAGCACTGGGATTACAGGCATGCACCACCACACCAGGACTTAATGGCTGGCTCAGCGCACCTGAAGGTGGGGCTGGCATGGCATGTGGTACTGGGGATTGAACCCAGGTCCCTGCGCTTGCCTAAGCAGGTGCTTAGTCCCCTGAGCTATCTCAGTGGCCCAGTGTTTTTTCTTTGTTTGTTTGTTTTGTTTGTTTTGTGGGACCAGGGTTCAAACTCACAACTTTGCACTTGCCAGGCAGGCACTTGTGCCATGGAGCTATCTCCCTGGCCCTTCCAGTGTTGTATTTTGGACAAAAGAAATCTCCACACTAATTTCCAGAATGATTGCACCAATCTATACTTCCACCTGGTTGGTTTCTTGATAGTACCCATTCTTTCTGAAATGAAATGGAATCCCATCATCGTTTTAATTTGCATCCTTTAATGACTAGTAATGTTGAACATTTTTTCATGTATTTATTTGCCCTCTCTACTTCTTTGTTTGCTATCTTTTTTTTTTTTTTTTTTTTTTTGAGACAAGGTTTCAGGTTCCTGGTTTGCATTAAGCTCATTTTGTAGGCCAAGCTGATCTCAAACTCAGTCCTCCTGCCTTGGCCTCCTAAGTGCTGGGATTACAGATGTGTGCCCAGCCCTTTCTATTTCTTCATCAAAAGCATATCTATCCTTTGAGATTAGATCTTTAAATTTAGGGGGCCTTATTATCTTCAGTTTTTTATATATTCTAGATAGTATTTTGTCTGAGGAATAGCTAGCAAACATTTTTTTCCTACTGTGTGGATTGTCTTTTCAGTCTATTTGTGGATTCTCTGCCTGTGCAAACCTTTCTAATAAGATGAGATCCCAGTTGATTCTTTGAGATAGCTCCTGTGAAATCATGGTTGTGATCACAGGCTTTACCTATAATTCTATCTTCAAGAGTTTTATGTATTTTATCTTCAAGTAGATTTAATGTTTCTGTTTTAATATTTAGATTTTTGATCCATTTTAATTCTAGTTTAGCTCACAATGAAAGATATGGGTCTAGTTTTAATTTTCAATGTGTGGAAAGCTAGTTTTTCTAGCACCATTTATTAAAAAGGTTATATGAAGGTGTTTAGGTCCTTTGTCAAAAATAAGGTGGCTGAATGTGTTTGGCATTGTTTCTACATCTTGTAGTCTGTTCCACTGTTTCTTGAGTCGAGTTTTATTGTTCTGTTGTTGCTACTGTTTGTTTGCCAGATCCATGCTGTTTTTATCACAATAACTTTGCAATATAATTTGAAGTCATGATGGTAATGGCCCCTGCCTTGCTTTGGTGCCTGTTATGGTTTATGTCTAGTTGTCCCCCTAAAGCCTCATGAGTCAGGGGGCGGGCACTTCTAGAGTTGGAAACTTGATCCATGATCCCTGGGATTATGGATTTTAGTACTGATGGGATTATGGGTCTCAGTATTTCTGGGATTATTGGTGTAGCCTAAGGCAGAGGCTGAGGTGGAGAGCCTGAATGTAATATAAAGAGAGACAGAGAGACAGACTAGAGCTTTGCTCTCTGCTGCCCTGTTTGGTTGGCTACATCTGCCACCATTTTGTTGCTGTTGTGCTGCCATGAACTGGATGCTCTCTGCTGTGTTCTACTCAGCCTTGGGCCAGCCGAATATGGACTGAAACCTCCACAAACTGTAAGCTAAATAAACCTTTCCTTCCTTCATTTTGAGTGTCAGGTATTTGTCCCAGCAACGAGTAAAAAGTAACCAAGACAGTGCCCAAGATTGTTTTTTTCTGTTCTAGATCTCTTCTGGTTGCAAATGAATTTTAGGATTGTTTTCTTGTATTTTGAGTGAGATTGAGTTAAAACTATATAAAAATTATGGAAGTATGGCCATTTTAACTAGTTGGTTCTTCATACTCAAGAACAAAGGATTTATTTCCATTTTCTGATATCCTCTTCAATCTCCATTTTCAGAGCAGAGTCATTTTCAATATATAGGTCATTTTTTTCTCCTTTATTAAGTTGGTTCCTGGGTGTGTCAGTATTGTTGGGTGTTATTATGAACAGATATTTCTTAATTATTCTCTCACCAAGTTTGTTATTTGTCTACAGGAATGTTACTGCTTTCTAAGTGTTAACTTTGTGTCCAGTTGTGGTACTGAATTTGTTACTAAATCTAGAAGTCTTTTGGTGGAGTTTTTGGGGTGTTAGGGGTCTTCTATGTAAATTATCATGTCATTCACAAATAACAAAAAAATTAAACTTTTCCCTAACTATCCTAATTTATTTTATTTCTTTCTCTTGTCTAATTGTTCTGATTAATGTTTCCAGAACTATATTGAATAAGAGTAGTGGCAGTAGGGGTCCTTATTTGTTCCTGATTTAAAGTGAAAGTTTCTGGTTTTTACCATTTAGTATGATATGTTGACTATTGGTTTATCACAAAAGGCTTTTATCCTATTGAGATAAAGATCTTCTGTTCAAAAAATCTGCTATTCCAATTTTCTGTAGGATTTTTATCATGAATAGGTATCAAACTTTGTCAAACTTTTTTTTTTTTTTGCATTTTTGAGATGATCCTGTGGCTTTTGTCCTTGGCTCTATTTATATGGTGCATGACATTTATTTATTTGTATATGTGGATCCAGTCCTGCATCTCTGGGATGAATTATACTTGATTGTAGTGTATACTCTTTTTGATTAGCTACATTCTGTTTGCTGTTTTCTTATTGAAGATTTTTCATTTATGTCCATTTAAGAAATTTGTCTACAGTTCTCTTTTTTGGTTGAATCCTTTTCTTATTTTTCTATCAAGGTAATGTGGGATTTCAGGAATGAATTTGGAAGTATTGCTTCCCTTTCAATTTAATTAAAGAGTTTGAAGAGTGGTGACATCTCTAAATTTTTCCATCAGAGAATCTGTAAAGGCTGGGTTTTGTTTGTTTGTTTGTTTGTTTTGTTTTGTTTTGTTTTGTGTGTGTGTTTAGCAGATTTTTAACTACATCATCAACTTTATTAACTGATATTAATTTATTTAGAATTTCTATATCTTTTTGACTCAGCTTTGGTAATTCATATGTAAGTACAAAACTGTCCATTTCTTCCATGTTTTCCACTTGGTGTGAACGCAGAATTTTGAAGTAGATTTTCATGATCTCCTGAATTTCTGTAGGATTTATTGTGATTTTACACTTATCAATCTTAATTGCATGGGTTTGAGTCTTTTATTTTCTTTCCTCTTTTTTATAAGCTTGGCTAAGGGTTTGTTAATTTTATCTGATGTTTTAAAGAACCACCTCTTTTTTTCTTGTGTATTTAGTATGGGGTCTACAAAGTCTCCCTACACAGGTCAGACTTGTAGTGATCCTCCTGTTTTCTGCCTCCCAAGTGCTGGGATTACACCACCAGGCTCAGTTTCAGTCATGTCTCAAAGCGCCCCAAGGGTGGGGCCAGCATGGCACATCACAGATCAAAACTCCTGCCACTGCACTCAGCAAAGCAGGTGCTTTAGTCCACTGAGGAATCTGGCCAGTCCTAAATTACCAACTCTTAGATTCATTGGCTCTTTATATAATTTTCTTAGTCTCCATTGCATTAATATCTGCTCTGATCTCTGTAATCCTCTCACACAAGCTTTGTGTTCAAATTTCTCTTCTTTTTCTAGGAGCTTGAGGTTGACTATTAGATTGTTTATTTGAGCTCACTTTGTTTTCCTTATTGGGAATTCATGGCTATAAATTTTCCTCACAGGACCACTTTCATTTGATTTAATTCTGATATGTTGTACTTAACATTATCACTTACGTGTATAAGCTAATGTCTTCTTGCCAGGCGTGGTGGTGCACACCTGTAATCCCAGCACTCAGGAGGCTGAGGCAGGAGGATCTGTGGGAGTTTGAGACCAGCCTGGGCTACAAAAGTGAGCTCAAGGCCAGTCTGAACTGCATAGCGAGACCCTGTCTCAAAAAGACAAAAAAAGCTAATGTCTTCTTTCATTTGTGACCCATTAGTTGTTTAGGCAGATGTTATTTAATTTCCATATATTTATGGAGTTTTGCAGATTCTTTTGCCATTTATTTCAAATTTCATTGCACTATGGTCAGGTAAAATGCATGGGATGATCACAATTCCTTTGCATTTTTAAGCATGTTCTGTGAGCCAGTATGTCATCTGCTTTGGAGAATGTTCCATATGCAGCTGAGAATAGTGTGTATTCTGATGTTGTAAGGTGGAAAACTCTGTACACATCAGCTAAGTCCATTTATTCAAAAGCTCACTTCAATTCTAATATTTCATTGTTGATTATTTTGTAATAGCTTGTCAGTCTATTTGTAACAGTGGAGTATTAATGTCCCTCATTACAAATATGTTAGTCTTTGATTTATTATTTTTCATGTCTGTTAATACTTGTTTTATATATTCTATGCACTGTTATTTGATGCATTTATACCTATGATTGTTATCACTTTCCCTTGAATTGTTCCCTTTACAATGATGTATGACTTTTTTTTGTCTATGATAAACAATCTTGGCTTAAAGTCCACTTTGTCCTCAAATAGAATAGCTGCCTGTGCTTTTTCCAGGGTTTTTTTTTTTTTTTTGAAACAGGGTCTCGCTATGCAGTTGAGGCTGCCCTTGAGCTCACTTTTGTAGCCCAGGCTGGTCTCGAATTCACACCAATCCTCCTGCCTCCGCCTCCCGAGTGCTGGGATTACACGCATGAGCCACCACGCCCGGCATAAATGATTCCTGCTTTTTTTTTTTTTTTTTTTTTTTTTTTTTTTTTTTTTTTTTTTTTTTTTTTGGCAGAACCAGGGTTCAAACTCACAACTTTGCGCTTGCCAGGCAGGCACTTGTGCCACGGAGCTATCTCCCCGGCCCCTCCAGGGTTTTTGTTGCATGGAGAATTGTTTTCCATCCTTTGAATTTCAGTCTATGAATTTCTTTTTTTAATGAATTCTTTTTAAATTAAATGTGTTTCTTTTCTTTCCTTTCTTCATTTATTTTCTTTTATTGTACCAGAAATCAAACTCAGGGGCCCAGTGAGATAGCTCAGCAGACTAAGTGCCTGCTTTGGCAAGCACAAGGACCAGAATTTGACCTTGGGTCCCACATGCCATGCCAGCCCTGCCTCCAGGGCACATTGAGCTGGCCATGGAGTCTGGGCATGCTGGCACACACCTGTAATCCTAGCATGGAGAAGGCTGGAAACAAGAGGATCACTACAAATCTGAGCTGCATAGTGAAGCCGATACCAAATATATAAGTGAAAAAGAAAAAAAGAAATCAAACCCAGGGACTTGTGCTTGCCAGTTTGGCAATGTGTCACTGATCTATATCCTTGGCTAAACGTGTTGTGTTTCTTATATGTAGCAAATTATTGGGTCATGCTTTTTGATTCACTGTGTCAGTATGGTTTTTATTTTTGTTTTGTTTTGTTTTGTAGTTTTTGAGACAGGTATGCAGTTTGCATAGGGCTTTAACTCTGGCTGGCCTTGCATGCATGGTGATCCTCCTGTCTCAGCTTCCAAAGTGCCAGGACTATAGGCATATGTCATTGCCCAGCCAATCTATTTCTTTTGATTGGTGAATTAAATCATTTATATTGATGGTTATAATGAATATGTACAGATTTTTTCTTTGATATGTTATTTTCCTATTATTTGTTCCTTTCTCCCCAGCTTTATTTATTTACTTGTCTTACCTGTTGGATACATTCTATTGGGGTTCCTGGAATTGTAATCCTCACAATCTCTTTGAAAAATATCCTTCAGAACATTTTCAACTACTGCTGTAGTGGCCATGAATTTCTTCAGGTGTTCTTGATAACTTTGAAAGGTACATCAGTCTGGGTTGGAAGTTGTTTTCTTTTACTGCTTGAAATGCTTTATTCCAAGATCTCTTTGACTTGTGGGGTTGTGTTGAGAAGCCTGCTGTGACTCTGATGGGTTTTCCTTTATAGGTGTTTGTTTTCTCCAACAACATATGCTATTTTGTTCTTGTTCTGAATTTCTGGAATTTTGATTACTATTTACCTTGGTGTACATATTTTTAGATCATGGCTAATTAAAGTTCTATATGCCTCACTTGTCTGCATGTCTAATTGTTTTTTAAAGTTTGGGAAGATATTTTCCATTACTACTGTGCAGAGGTTCTTATGTCATTTACAGTATATCCTGTTTTTTCACTGACTCTATCTTATGTTTTTCCTTACATCATCTAGCAGTTGTTGAATTGATTTTTCATGGTCCCTTGCTATTTTTTATAGTTTCTTTTTGTACCTCAAATTGAACGCAGACCTTTGATTTGCCAGGCTGGCACGAGTGCCATTGAGTTATATCCTTAGCTTCCCTTGCTGTTTTAAGAAATCTTTCTTTTCATGATTGCAAATCACAACCCAATCTTTTTCTTTTTCTTGTATTTAGTTCAGAGTCTATAGGGTCTCGGTACATAGATCCAACTCATTGTGATTCCCCTGTTTTCAGCCTCCAAAGTTCTGGGATTACAGGTGTATGCCACCACACCCAGCCTCAATTGCTGTCTCAGCGTGACCCAGGGCTGGGACCTGTACGGCATGCCAGGGATCAAACCCCAGCCTCTGGGCTCTGCCTCAGCAGGTGCTTTAGTGCACTGAGCTATCTGACTGGTCCAACAACCCAGTCTTCTAACGTGATAGTCTGTCCTCACATTGACTCATTCTGTTGCATATGCTCTTAATGGAATTTTTAATCTTCTAGCTATCTGTTTAAGTCTGTTTCATAGATTTAATTTCTTTTCTATGTCTGATATTCATAATCTCCAGAGCTTCTCTGTTTTTCAATCTGTATCTGCTCCAGGGTTACTAAGACTGTCTTTCGTTATGGTCACCATTTCTGTAGTTCTCTGAGATTATTTATGACTTAATTTTTTTCTAGGACCTCATTCAAAATCCTTCCACTTCTTCTATTTCTCTATCCACTCCAACCCCTTTAAATTTTTCTCCCTAAGAGTCAAATTGCTTATTATTATAGTAAGGGCTTATCTACTGTATACAATTTTCTTTTTTTATTTTACATCTTGTTATATAATCACAAATATGGTTAAAATGGCAAATTAATAGTTACAACAATTTTATAGGCAGTGTTTGATGGTAATAGAAGTGGACGAGATTAAAAGCAAGACTGGAGGGCAAAAGGGAATTATAAGAAATTTGGGAAACTGGCAAAGAAGACAGGAGGTGAGGAGATATGGACAAAATAAGAATAAAATGACTAGAGAAATAGCTGAGCAGTGTAAGCACCTGTCTGGCAAGCACAACGACCCAGGTTTGATCCCCAGTACTGCATGCCATGCTAACCCCCATACCCCAGGCACACCATGCCAGCTGCTGAGACCTGGCATAGAGGTGCACACCTGTAATCCCAGCACTGGGGAGCCTGAGATAGGGGGCTCACTGTGAGTCTGAGCTACACAGTGAGATCCTTTATCAAATAAGTAAATGAATGAATAAATAAATAATTTTTTAAAATTAAAAAAGTAAAAATAAGAATAGGATAACAACAACAACAACAAACCTAGAAGCAGTGTTCATATTTGTTATAGTTTGTGTGTAGGTGTCCCCCCTAAAGCCTCATGTAGTCATAGGGCGGCTTCTGCAGTTTGTGATTGATTATTGTGGGTATAGTGGCTGCACCTTCCCTGGGGCATGTAACTTGCATAACATTGTAAGGAGGGGAGAAGAGCTAGCTAACTGCCTGAGCTGCTGCCACTCCCTTTGCTCTTTCCCTTTGCTGCTACCATCAAGGGTGCCACTCTGCCTTAGAGCTAGCCGAATATGGACTGACACCTCCAGTAATTGTGAGCTAAATAAACCTTCCCTTCCTTCATGTTGGGTGTCGGGTATTTGTCCCAGCAATGAGAGAAGAGTAAGTGAGACAACACTAAAATAAAAACAAGAATAAACCATCAAGAAAAAAGGAAAAAACAAGAAGAAAAAAATGTTTCACTTTAGAGCATATCTCTGTTACTGGCAGTCAGAGCCCAGATCAGTGTTGATTAATTCCAGAAAGTCATATGCAACTTTATGATGGTGTAGTGGATAATCTCCGCGATCTTGTATCTTTAACTTTATTTATATTATGGCCAGCTCAGCCTGACCTGCGGTAGGGCTAGCCCAGCATGTGGTGCTGGGGATCGAACCATGGTCCCTGTGGTTGCCTACACTTATCTAAGTAGGCGCTTTAGACCACTGAGCTATCTCACCAGCCCAATCTTTTCTTCTTTCTTTCTTTCTTTTTTTTTTTTTTTTTTTTTTTTTTTTTTTTTTTTTTTTTTTTTTTTTTTTTTTTTTTTTTTTTTTTTTTTTTTTTTTTTGAGACAGGGTCTCGCTATGCAGGTTAGGCTTGCCTTGAGCTTACTTTTGTAGCCCAGGTTGGTCTCTTGCACTGATCCTCCTGCCTCAGCCTCCCAAGTGCTGGGATTACAGACGTGCACTACCATGCCTGGCCTCTGGCCAGCCCAATCTTGTATCTTTAGTTCCACTGAAGTTCAGGCTGAGTTCTAGCTGTGAGGCTGGAACCTGATTTGTTCAGCCTACAACAATCCATGTGCCTTCTGCAGGCTTAAACTTGACTTCCTGACTTCCTGCCTGCTGGAACTCAGTTCTTCCTCACCCTTACACTGGGAGCCACTAGATGGAGCCTACAACTGCCCTGAATTCTGAGCTCAGCTGTCTTTTCTCCTATATGGTGATTAGCCAAACATCCTCTCTGATGGGATATCTGAACCCAGAATAATTTATCAGCCACTGCAGTCTACGATATTGATTTCTTGAATGTGCTGGGATGTTTTTCTGTGAGGATCTCTGGCATTGACAGTAGTCACCACATGTCTGCAGTTTAGCTGTGTGTACCTGTTATGGCTTGTATATAGGTGTTCCCCCAAAGCCTCATGCAGTCATGGGGCAGGGCAGCCTCTGGAAATTGTAACTGATTATGGTGGAAATGGGTGCTCCCCGCCCCTGGGGCAGGTGATTTGCATTTCAATGTAAGGTAGGAAGAGAAGTTAGCTGCTTGAGCAGCTGTGACCCCTCACTGTGCTTTTGCTCTTGCCCACCACCATGAAAGGTTACCCTCTGCCATGTGCCACTTAGCCTTGGAGCCAGCTGAATATGGACTGAAACCTCCAGTAACTGTGAGCTAAATAGACCTTTTCTTCCCTCATTTTGAGTGCCAGGTATTTGTCCCAGCAAGGAGAGAAGAGTAACTAAGACAACCTCCCACATAGAGAATCAGGCATTAGGTAGAAAGCACTGATCGCTACCTTGTTTTTCTGTGTTGAGTTCTCTTCCCTCTTTCCATGAGCTTCAGTTCTTATTTCATATCATTTGTGGGTTCTAAAGACCCACTTCTCTCCTTCTCTTACTCATGCTGATTCACCAATCTGAGATACTTTTCAGTATGTCATATTGGCATTATTGTTTGATTCTTAGAACTGTCTAATTTCTTCCTTGTTCTTTTCTGTAACCCACTGATTATTCAAGATGGTATTGGTGCAGGAAGAAAAGACTGATCTGAGGTGCATGACCCCCACTAGGGAACCTCCAAATGATATAGGGAACACCTATCCCCAACCTGAAAAGTACCTGGGACGAGTTCGTGTTCTCTAAAACTGAAGAATGAATTTTAGGAACAAACAGAGGTAATGAGCAGAACATATTTATTGAGGGAAAGAAAGCTCCTGTCCAAGAGAGGGACAGGAGGGCAGTCCCGAGTGGGTGTTCCCTGAAGCTGTCTCTTCCAGGGACTTTTATAGAGAAGACATGGGAATTTGCTTAGGTGGGTATGAGGTGGGACAAAGACTATGGCCAACCAATGAGATTACACAGTATTGCTCAGGTAAAATTGATTAACATTGGGATCCAATGGGAAAGCAAGTCACATAGCGGGCAAGAACACCACCTATTGAGCTTGGGCTCGTGACTCTTTCTAGGCTCTTTCAAGGTGATTGATTCTTATTTAGCATATCAATCCCTGATGCCCATCTTTAAGGAACTATGGAGTTGCTTTTAATTATTCTTGTCAAAAGGTCTGGCTGAAGGCTAAGGAGTGTCTGTCTCTAGTTGTAGAGTCACCTTGTCTTCCATGTTGCCCTTGAGGGCCTGGCCCTGTCTGACTGCCTATAATATTTCTATCTAACTCAGCTGTCTATAACAGTATTATTTAATTTCTGTACATTTGCATAATTTCTGAGGTTTCTTTTGTACTTAGTTCATGCTATGATATGGTAATATCTATAACTGACTCTTAAATTTACTTAAGCATGCTTTATAGGCTTGCAATCAGTCTATTTTTGAGAAATCTCTATCTGCTGCTAGAAAGAATATATATTCTACTGCTATTGGGTGGAGCACTGTAGGTATCTATTAACTCCATTTGTTCAAAGCTTTGGTTTAGGGAGGCATGGTGGCACACACCTGCAAACCCCGCCCCCTGCTTGAGCAGGTGAGGCAAGAGTGAAGCAAAACTTAGAGAAAAATTATTTTTGTTTCCTCTAAACCTTGAGTAGTTCCTCCCTAGAATTCCTCCTACCCATAGCTGCTGACTTTTCCTACATATTAGGCTAACAGCTACATTTCTATAAATGGAATCTAGTGATTTCCTGGTTTCTCAGGAATCCACTTACCTTCAAGGGTGTCCCCTGGCCCACTGTGGATGAAGATAACAATTGTACCCTGTGACATCCTGGAATCTTCTTTCTTTGAGACACAGATAAGCTTGACAACTATGTTTCTGTAAACTAAGGCCTATGATATCCGAGAATTCCTTATGTCTTCTTTCAAGGTTGTCACTGAGTAACTATTGTGCCTTTGTCTCAGTTTCTGTAACATCCCTCTCCAGTTTTGCACCTCTGTGTGACAGGTTCAGGGCCATATCAGATTAAAGCTATAGAAGCTAGCAGGTTTTGCTGGTGTAAGTGCAGTCCAGCTCTTAGAGGTCATCACTGAAGTAAATGTGTATGTACCATGACCAGGAGGCCAAGTGGGAAGCTGATCAGATGCTCAAAAAGAAAGAAGGTCTTTCAGCAGCAGTGCTCACAGAGGATTAAGCAGAGGTTATCAACCGGTAAGCTCATAGACATGAACAAGGCAAGAGCCAAACTGGAGGGGGACCAGAGAATTGACCAAAGCCAGACTGGAATCAATGTACATGTTATATGTAAAAAGATAAAGAGTGCCCTGAAAATGATACTGAAAATGAAGAGTGCTATAAAACTAGGAAGCTGTCAGCTAAAGGCTATGGCCTCAGAGGAGGAATCAGATATCAACCTTATCAGGCTACTAGAAACTGAAGGTTAAAGACCAGGCCCCATCTCCTTAAGCCCCCAGGATCCATGGTCACAATGAAATATGGGCCCAATTGCTGGACTTTATGGTAGATAGCAGAACTGAACAATCACTAGTTACACAGCACATTGGGCCACTATCCAAGAAAAATGTGACTATTGTGGGAGCCACTAGGGTTTCAGAAAAGAGGTCATTTTGCCAACCAAAAAGGTGTGTCATAGAGGGACTAGAGCTCAATTGTGAGTTTTTGTATCTTCAAACTGCCCAGTCCTCCTGCTTGGGAGGGACTTGCTCCAGAAACTACATATAACCTATGGGCCAGAAGGAAATATGGCTTTATGTTTGGCTTGACCATAGGCCATGGTGCTAACTCTTGCTGTCACACAAGCAGAGGAATGGAGACTGTACTCAGACACGTCACCTAAGGTGGGAATGGGTGAGCTGTACGGGCTGGTGTATAAGGTCCCAGGGTGTAGGTTGAAGACAACCCACCTGAGCTGGCTGTGAATCAGACACCAGTGATATAGCAGAACTGAAGACAGGGGCAATTCTGGTCCACCAGTATTCTCCCCCATCCCACCATTCCAAGTGATTCTTAAAATATGGTATCCTGCCTAGATGCTAGTCATCTTAGAACAACCCACTCTTGCCAGATGTAAGCTGAAAACTTATGAATATAGACCAATACATGATCAGGATGCTGTGAATCAGGTCACAGGGACCATTCACCCAGCTGTGGCAAACCTGTACACATGCACGGGAAGCATTCCAGCTAGTGATGCCTGGTTTACTTGCTCAGGCTTAAAAGATGCCTCTTTCTGTCTCTACCTTGTACCAATCAGTCAGCCCATTTTGCATTTTAATAGGAGAATCCTGTCATAGGCATCATGGAACAGCTCATCTCAACTAATCTTCCATAGGGCTTTAAAAACTCTGCACTAGAGCTAGATTGGTGAGATGAGCTTTAGGAGGCTCAGATTCAATAACCTCCAACGTCACAAGCTTCACTGGTGGCACACTGCAATTGCAAAACCTTTGATTGTATATGTATCTGCTTCCTTTTAGTCCAAAGAGAAGTATATTCTTTCCTGTTTTTTTTTTTTCTTTCTTTCTTTCTTTTTTCTATGCAACATTAATAGGGAGGTGGGTCATGCCCACACACTGCACTCTATAGAATGATT